>JAJPUD010010224.1:0-64667 GCA_023553655.1 Myrmecobius fasciatus | reverse complement strand
CTGGCAAACAGAATTGACTTTACCTGGAGTATTTGATGGTGTTCTTCCTATGTACCCATTTACCCATGAAAGAAGTGAATGACTAATATCATTCAGAACCAGTCCATTTATGCTCTTTTTGAAACAGAAAAAAATAATTTAAAAATTCACAAAATTTGTTTTCTCTTCCTTCCACTTTCTTCTTAATAAAAAACAAACTCCAAAACTTTGTAAGATACATAATTAAGTGAAGCATAATGCCACATATCTGAAAATGTTTGTTACTATTTTGCCTCTTAAATCCATCACCTCTCCACTACATGGCCTCTTACAGACTTCTATCGATTTTCTCGTTACCACCATTGGCAGATGAAACATTTCCCAAGATTATTTGAAGGCAGTTTGGTCTTGCTAAGATTTCTGCATTCTTTGTCTTCACAGATTTTTCCTTCCCCATTTGAAATACTACTTCTGTAGTTTAGAGTTAAAAAACCAGTTTTCTGTTGATTTTTTCTATTGTGATTGATTTTTTTGGATCATAAATATATATTTCAACTAGTACTTTTTGATAAAAGCAAAATATGTAAAATATGCAAATACATTTTGAAGCTCTTACTTTTGAACCAGAGTGCTCTGGTCTCTAGAAAACCTAATGACTTATTTAAGCCTAAAATGAGTTTAGTTTTTTGCCTCATTTAAGAAAAGTTTATAGATTCCACTTAACAGTTTATTTTATTTTTTTAAAAGTTTTTATTGATGACTTTTGTTTTTCATATTATCATAGTTGTCCCCAGTAGTTGTTCTTGTCATGTTTTGTTTTTGAAGAGAGCAATGATACTGTGGAGTGATAGCTTGACTTACTCATGAATTGGATTTAAGTGAGATAGAATAGCACAAGATCTTCAGCCTCCTTCTCTCTTCCAGACTCCAGTGGGAAGACAAAAATCAAGATGATTGGCAATGGCTTGGATGCCATGGATGACCTTGGAATCTTCAACGTCTGACCTAGTTTTATATGTTCCCCATAGCATCTCTTGTTCTCATCTACCCATTCTAATGGAGAGTCTTCCTGTGCTTTGGGTAGAATCCCACTAATTCATCAAATGGGTTTCAGGCCTCTTGGTCACCTTCAGCCTGGTTTTAAGCCCATAAGCCAAGATGAGAAGGTTTTACTGGGATGTGGCTATTGAACATGCTATGGCTTCTTGGAGCTATATGGGAGAGTTGGATGACAGGTGAACACCAAAGGTAGATGAACAGCCCTGAAAAGGATTTGGGAAGCCCTTAAACCAGAGGTGCTTATACTCCTTGAATGCTACTGCATTTGGAGTGAGGAGGACTTGAATTCAAACTCAACCTTAGATATTTAGAGACTGTGTGACAAAATCATGATTCCCAGGAGAGCCATCCAAAATAACATAGCAATTTTTTTTAAAGAAGGAAAAAAAAATCAGCATAACTGATATGTTGAAAAAGTCTGGAAACATGCAATTATCTAACACCTTTATCTAACAACCTCACAAAGGGGTTGGTTGAGGGTATCTTTTGTTAATTTTTTATTTGAGTCATGCTTAATCTTCATGTTACATTCTTCCTTCCCCCTTTTTCCTTTCCTCTGTCTCTCTCTCTGTCTCCCTCTGATGAGTGGTTGACCTTTGCATTTACATTGTTGTAGTAATTTTGTATATTATTTTCTTGATCTTGTTTAATTTATTCTGCATCAGTTCATATAGATCTTTGCATGCTGCTCTTTATTCATTATTTTCATCATTTCTTGCAGCAAGTAGCTGTATTACATCACATTTATATCCCATAATTTGTTAAGCTATTTCCAAATTAATGGACATTTACTTTATTTCCAATTCTTTGCTATTACAAAAAGTATTGCTTTTTTTTTTTTTGGTATTCATGGGGACTATTCTTATCAATGACTTCCTCAGGCTATTAAGAAGAATCTCTGGTTCAATGGATATGGACATATTAGTCAATTGATTTGCAAACTTCCAAATTTCTCTCCAAAATGGTTTGTATCATTTTGCAGCTTCTCAAACAATTTATTAATGTGTTTATCATTCCACAAATCCTCCAACATTAATTACTGCCATTTAAAAGAAATCTTTGGTCATATTTAGCAATTTGTAAGCTGTAAGATAAAATCTTACATTCTTTCATGTGGTTGTCAATATTTTACGATTCTGATTTTGAGAATTGTTTGTCCCTTGACAAACAATGTTACATTAATCATTTATCTTTTGGGGAATGGCTATTAACCATATTACACACACACACATGCACACACACACACAGTTTCTCTCACTCCCTCTATCTTCATCTATCTATATATTTATATATTTTGGAAACCAAACCCTTATGAAAAAAATTTAATACAATGTTTTTTTCCCCATTTCATTACTTCCCTTCTTAACCTAGATGCATTAATTTAGTCTGTGCAGCTTTTTCAATTTCCTGAAATCAATGTCTTTTTTATCTTTTGTAATTGCCTATCTCGTTTGACTAAAAATACATTTCCTTCCCAGAGCTATGAGAGATATTATGATCTGCTTCTCTTCTAATTTTTTAAATAGTATGATTTTTAATTTTGGGTATCCATTTAGAATGTATCATGGCATATGCTATAAGGTCTTGATCTAAGCTTAAATTCTTCCAAACTGTTTTCTAGTTTTCATAGCAGTTTTAATTAAATAAGGAGTTTTTTCTTAAGGAACTTAAATTTCTTTTTACTTTATCAAAAGCTAGTTTATTGAGTTCTATTGTTTATGATTCTCTTATTTAGTTTGTCATTAATTGATTTTTTATTAATAATGGATGGTTTTGATGATTGCTGCTTTAGAATATTGCATGAGGTTTAGAACTGCTGTTATCTCTATTATTAGTATTATTATTCTATATAATTTGCTATTCTTCAAAGTATCCTCTTGGTAATTTGATTGATAGAATATGAAAAACATAAATTAACTTGGTAATATTGTCATTTTTATACATTTTTATGGCCTTATCCTGAGTACTCAGTATTCTTTGTAATTGAATCTATGTAAATCTTTTGTGCACTTTGGTAGGTCAGTCCTTAGATATTTTACACATCAGATGGTAATTTGGAGTGGGATTTCCCATTCTATTTTTTTTTTGTTTCTTGTGTTTTGTTATTATTAAATAGAAATGCTGTTGACTTTTGGGGGTTTATTTTGTAGGCTACAATTTGCTGAAAGTATTAATTGTCTCAATTAGCATCTTTTCTGGTTTCACTTCATCTTTATGACTTTATTTTCCTTTTGATAGCATATCCAGAAGTATGTCAAGTAGTAGTGGAGAATGAAAGGCATTTTTGCTTCATTACTTAATTTAGTGGAAAAGGATCCCTGTCATATATGAAATTTGTTTTGGTTTTAGATAGATGCTTTTTTATAATATAAAAATTTTCTCTCCATGCCTATATTTTGTAGGATTTTTAGCACTAAAAAGTATGTTTAAAGAATATTTTTTCTTCTTTTAAGCATCTATTGAGACAATCAGATAGTTTGGGGCTATTTTGGTTTTTAATATGATAATGTTGATTGTTTTCCTAATGTTGAAACATCCTTAAATCCATGTTTTAAATCCTACTTGATCATAATGAATGATTTCTTGGATAAATTGCTTTAGTCTGTTTAACAAGATAATATTTAGTTTTTTCTATCAATATTTATTAATAATATTGGTCTATAGTTTTCCTTCTACATTTTTATCTCTCCTTGTTTAAGTAGTGAGACGATATCTATTTCGTAAAACGTTTCTGGCAGCATGCTTTCTTTCTCAATTTTTGAGAATATTTTGTGAAATATTGGCACTAATTTCTTTTTACTCAAGTTTGATAGAATTCTCCTTTGAATCCATCAGGATCAGAATTTTTTTCTTTGACAGTTTCTTTATAACTAGATCTATTTTCTTTTTTTGAGATTGGGTTATTTAAGATCTCTATCTGGTCTTCAGATAGTTCAGGTATTTTATATTTTTGAAGGTATTCCTTTATTTCTTTTATGTTCTCAGTTTTGTTAGCATATAACTGTCTACAATATGTTCTAATTAGTCTTTTTATTTCTTCTTTTAGGTTTATTTATTAGATTTCTAATTTTTAAAAATGCATATTCAGTTCATTAATCCTGTCTTTTTCTATTTTATTTATGTATAGTTCTAGGAATATGATTTTTCCCTGAAGGACTGCTTTAGCTGCCTCTCAGAAATTTTGGTATATTATTACATCATTACAATTTTCATATAATTATGAATTGTTTTCATTATTTGTTCTTTAATCTATTCATTACTTCAAATTTTACTTTTAAGCCTACATTTGGGTTTATGCCTTTTGCTTGTGGTAAATGAACCAATGATTATTTTTTATTGCTTTATGTCATTTATAAACAATGTATTAACCATTACTTTTTACTTCTCTTTGTAACATCCCTATACCCTTAGACATAGTCATTTTTTCCATAAAAGTTCTTTATCTTTCTGAGAAATATGTATATTCTTTTATAGTCCCATTTAGAAGATGTCATAAGTCTTTTAATTTGTTTCTTTAGCAATTTTTTCAATTTCATGTTTTTTTTTCTTTCTGTTGAATGGACATCCTTGCCCTTTGCTTTCACTACTCTATTGTCTTATAGAGATCTTTTATAACATTAAACACTGCTGTTATGGAGCTGGCTGACTATTGAGGTCCCAAAAGACTTGTACACTATAGAGCCTAGATCTCAATGGAAATGTGAAGAAGAGGGGGTTGCTGGATTCGAGGGATGGATTTTGTTAAATGCTTGTATGGCAGATCCTTGGGTCAGCTAGTGCAGTTTTGTGGCTGTAATAATGATCAGGGTAATGAGTGGATGAGATGCTGAGTTCAAGATAAGCATTAGTTTATATATTTATATAAATTTACCTTTCCTTTGGTTTCTGGAGGTTCAAGACCATGGAGACAACTGAAGTTTTATATTGGGGCAATTTCTGTTTAGGTGAGATTTGAGAATTCATGGAGATCAGAGAAAATTTTAATTCTCCATTTGTTGATCATATGATCAGGAGAACTTTTTACCCTCCCAAAAATCTGTTTTAGATTATTTATTTTTTTTTTCATGGGATCTTATTAGATTAGAGCTAGAAGGAACCTTTGATATCACTTAATCCAACTCTCTCATTTTACAGTGAGCAAATTGAGACCTAAAGATGTAACATAGGATCCTAGCTCTGGGTTTTAGATGTGGAACTGGAAAGGATCTTGGAGTCCATCAAATCTGTCCTCCTTATCTTAACATGAGCATCCTCTGAGATCTAGAAAATTTAAATGATTTGCTCAATGTTGAATCCAACATTGAACGATATTTACAAGTGTGCTACTGTGTATAGTCTTACTTTGTAGACATTCCTAGAAAATCTTTCCTTATGTGAGTGTTTGTGTATGCTTCACATACTGATCCACTTGGGAGATGGCCAGGGGATAATTGTGGTATATCTGACCTTCCTCCAAAGAGATATCTCATGTGTGTGCCTTTGCTGCTCCTGGTATCTACTTTGGAGTAGAAGATAAATTTGTGACAACATAGAAATTCAGTTACAATCTAGGCTGCTTTCCCTAAAAGTGCTTAGCTGGCTAGCTAGAGCATTTATTAAGCATTTACTATATGGTAGATACTATGCTAAGTACTGGAAATAAAAATAGAGATAAGCAGGACAAGGAGATTATGTGGAACTGGAGGATAAAGAGAGGAAAGGGATTTGAAACTAGTGCCCAGGAGGTGAGCCTGGGCAAGGTAAAGTATAAGTTCACTTATCAAAACTAAAAAGAATTTTGATGGGGAAAATTTAAGAACAGTGAGAAAGTTGAGGTGACCTAGTTTGGTGATTAGTTATAGAGTCCATACAATTCATCCAGTACAGTGGTGCCAAACATAAATAGAAATAGATCCTTTAGACCACAACTACAAATTAACATTATGTTGTGTTGCATTTTTATTTATTTTGTTAACATTTTCCAATTACATTTTCATCTAATGTGGGCAATACTTGCCAGTTTTACCAGAGTTTGCAGTACAAGTTTGACACCTATGCTCTAAGGGACTATTTGAGGACCTCCCTTGGGCATCTTAGATTATATAGAACATAAAATTCTTCTATTACTTTCCTTTATAATATCTTATAAATCAATAAATCCTTTAAATACTGTTTTTAGGAAGCTGAGAAAAATGAAAGCATTGCTTCTCAGGTCAAAGGGAATATCTCTTCCCTCTGTAATTCATCCTCCAATAGATACCAAATAGTGCTTTCTAAAGCACAGGTCTGTCAATGTCATTTCCTTACTCAGTAAACTTCAGTGCTGGTTTCCCCAGTACTTTCTGTTAAAATTTAAATTTCTTTATGGGGCATATATAGCCCTTCAATACTGGGTTCCAACCTATTTTAGAATCTGTGATTCTATTTTCACTCTTGGTACTCTTCTTTTTAAATTTATAAGATAAAATTTCCTGGTTTTCTTGTTTAAGATAATCCAACTTGACATTGCTTTGTCCCCCATTAAAGGGATAAATTGAAGCAATAGTTATTCAGTCTTTCCTTTTGTAAATTTCTTAACAGGACTAAAAATTCAAATCTATTTGCTGCTATGGCTACTGATTACATTGTACAAAATCTAACTGAGAATGTTCTATTTTAAGGAATGTTGTCATATCTATAGGTGGTAATTTCAAATTCCTTCATATCTACATTATTTACATAGTTGTATTATTTGCACAGCTAAGTCCTATCAAACTAGAATCAAACTAGAAAGGATTTGCATAAAGACCAGTGATGGATCATAGGCCTATTATACAAGGACCAGTCAGCTACATTTGGAGAGGCTCATTATCAGATCTGAAATTAATTCATATTTTAATCCACAATTCTTGGGGACTATCTACTAGTCTGCAGAGGTGCTACAATATGTATCAGTAAAAGATATATAATGTCAAAATCACCATTTCTCGAGTAGAAAAAAAGCATAACTAATATACTACTTTTTCTGGTAAAACCTAAAGATCAGGTTGGAAAACAATAGCAATATTAAAGTGTAAGCTCCTCCACAGCAGGGACTGTTGGATTTTTTCTCTTTGTCTTTCTAGGGTCTAGACCAATGCTGGACACATAGTAAGTCCCTGTTAACTGATATTTTAAAATTCTGCCTTTTTGAATTGGATGGTATTGTTTGAGTTTGCTCTATTTACAATCCTTTCAGATAGGAACATCACCACGAATTTTTAGATTAAAAGTTAGCAAATGAAAACTCAAAAGGCATTAAACCTTTTTCCTTCTTTTCCAAGAATGCAATAATGGAACACATCTGGGAATAGAAATTTTGCATTTGAGATTTGTTTTATGCTTTTCTTTGGGTATGTGTCTTTCTGTCTCTGTTTCTGTTTCTCTCTCTCTCTTCTTTCTTTCCTATTACCTCCACTATACATAAAGATTTATATAAAACACTATAATTACCTTGCATGTTAGATGTATAATATATGTTTCCTTTAAGATGTCAGATTTTTTAAGACATACATAAGAATTCTAGGTTTTTTTAGTCTTTGCTACATATTTTACTTTGCAGAATACTTCGTTTTTACTTCAAGATTCACAATGCCTGCCAATGGACACCCTTTCTCTCATAAGCTCAGTTAGTACAATTTAGATAAGCACATTAATGTTGCATCTGAAGCAGTTCTACCACCACTTATTTCTCCAATTCTGGCTAGATCTTTTGAAAGCCTAACATATGCTATTGTTTAGGTCAATCTCAGGGTTTGGGGAGCCAGAGAAGACTTAGTTTGTTTTTTATGCAAATGTAAAATAAAGATCTAGAACAGGCTGTTAACCTTCAGGGCATCAAAATACAAAGGACTGAGAAAGAAATAGCAAATAAGCTATTATTGAACATTCAGCTAGGAAGGATAGAACCAAATTAAGAAGAAAAATATAAGTAATATTGGGGAAGGGACTGAATCAATCTTCCTCAAGCTTTAGATTTTTATCTCAACTGTAAGTATTTCCTTTCCCCTACCTTAAGCTGACACAATATTTTGCCCTCTCCTGACTCATCATATTGTGTTTGGATTCTATAGCAATACAGGCAGCTATGAATAACCTCTTCTCTTTCTAACCACATACACTCATATAGACAAAAGGAAAGAGAGATCCAAATTTTAGACCCTTGGGGCTGTAGTTGTACTGTTCCTTTCAGCCTAAACAAACCAAGTCTAAAAAAGAAAGAAAATAAGACAAAAAAGAGAGAAATAAAGGGGAGAAATAAATAAGGAAAGAAAGGAAAAAAGAGTTCTATATAGGTCTAAAATACTACTTTGAGTTCAGATTGGACTGACTTCAGAACCATACATTTCTAGGTTTGTGAAAATTGGGTTTTTAAAAATTAATTAATTTTTTCTATTTTTCTAAAAATTTCATCGATTCTTCTTTTTCATTTTTGTATTTGCAAAGGGCTCTTTTAAATTCTTAATCTAATTGTTATTTATCTGTGTCTCTGATCTAGAATTGAATAAGATGGGTCATAATCTAGTTTGGACAGGTACTCCAGGTTCTGAGGGTACAGGAGAAGTGACAGAGACCAGGACATATGCATCATTGCCTTCAATATGGAGGAGCAGGAGAACAAAGAGATTGAGTTCACATTTTGCTTTAGAAAACCATAACTTTTCACATTAGAAATAGGCATATTTATACTGAAAAACTCTCTTTCTGTCTTTATATACATATATTCCCAATTTCATTGAGTAGCAATTTATTATACATGGAAGGCCATACATTTCTCTTTGGTTGATACATCTCATATATCAGCTTACTGGATGATGAGCAATTCACCTTCCTCTTTGTTATTCACATGGCTTATCCACATGGCTGGGCTTGCAATACTTTTCTTCTCCAAGCTAAATGTCTCTATTTCCTTTGATCAGTCCTTATATGAGAGGAACTCCAGACACTTAACCATTCTATTTGCCTTCCTCTGGATGTGTTCCAGTTTGTTAGTGCTTTTCCCAGGATATGGTACTCAGAATTGACCACAAGTCTTCAGAAATCACCTGAGGATGGCAGAGTACAGTAAGCTTTTTGTTTTCCTGATTACTATATTAACGTAGCTGAAGTTTGCATTAGGATTTTTATTGTTGTTTTATGGACTTTTTGGCTGCAATGTTATATTATGAACTGATATTGAACCTATAATTCACTAAAATGAGTCTTTTTCATATGAATAACATGTTGTCTAGACATGTATCCCCTATTTTGTACTTGTTTTGTTATCATTTATTTTTAAACCCAAGTATGAAAGTTTACATTATTCCTATTAAATTTAATCTTGCTAGAGTCAGTCCATTGTTTCAGCCTGTAAAGGTCCTGACTCTGTCATCTAGTGTGTTATTAACCATCCCTCACAGTTTTCTGCCATCCACAAGTCTAATAAGTCTTTTATGTCTCCTTCTAAACTTAAATGGTGAATAGAACCTGATATAGAACAGCTCCCTGGGGCACTCTGCTTGAGGTCTCCCTTCAGGCTGACCATGACCCATTAATCACCACTCTGTGGGTCTGGCTATTCAATCAGTTCAGAATCTAACTATATTATCATGTAGTTCACATCTTACCACTTTGCAGGAATAGCAGGAGACTCTTTGTCAAAAAACATGTTGAAATCTAGGTAGATTTTAGCTCTGCTATTTTCTTAATCTAATGTCTAAAGCACCATCACAGAAATGAGGTTAGTCTAGGGTTGTCCTTTACTTTTTAATTTTATTGATACATTTTGACAGCATAATCAGCTCCCCATACACAGCCTAATCCATGTGTTTTCCTTTAAAAAATCAGTTAACCAAAAGCTACCTAACATAGTGATTAAGACTAACAGCACAAATGTAATATTCTGCTCTTACAGTTCACCATTTCTAAATAGAAAGGAAGTATGTTTTAATACTGGTCTTCTGGGAACAATATTGATCATTGAACACAAAGTCTGTTGTCTTTTAGGTTTGTCTTCCTTTATAGCATTTTCTTTCAATAATTCCATCCATGAACACCTACTATCTGCCCAATTCTGTGCTAAGCCTGGAAAGACAAAGATAGTCCCTGTCTTCAAGGACTTTATATTCAAATCAGGGAGATGATATACATTTATATTGATATATACAAAACATATACAAGATAACTATGGACTTTGGGAAATTAAGGCACTAGAAAAAGAGGGCAAATTTGGGATCTGGGCAGGAAAGGTCTCATAATAACGTGATATTCAAGCTGAGTCTTGATGGAAATCAAGGATTCCAAGAGACAGAGGTAAAGAGGGAGTTCAGTTTAGGGACCAAGTCTAGCCAGTACAAGTTAGGTAAGGAGGAAACAGCATGTCATATATGAACAATGAGTGACTACATCATGATAGTCATGAAGCATACTGTTCTTTTGGCTTTACTCTTTTTACAGTGTCTGTTCATACAAAACTTTTGTTTCTCTTTGTTCATGTTTATTATTATTAAAATAATATTTAATTACAGCTTGCTAGCTGTATATGTATATTTATATGTACATATACATGTGACATATGTGCATGCATATGCATATGACATTCTGTTCCCTGTTTCTGTCCTTGCTTAAGTGCTTCATCAATTCTGGAAAGCAATTTCTTCTCACCTTTACTTTATAGGATTCCTTAGAATTTTCTAAAGTTTAGTTCTGAATCCACTTTCTAAATGAGATTTCTCTTCATATTTAAATTGTTTATATTTGCTCCCTCTTAAAATTATTTTGTTTGTACTTTGTTTTTCCTTCATTTTCTTCATGTTCTGTGTCTCAGTAAAATGGAAGCTCCTTGAGGGAAGAGATGATTGGATTTTTGTCTTTGTATCCTCAATTCTTAGCACAGTGAACATAGTAGAAACTTAATAAATATATCATGAATCAACTGACTTTGCTCCTTTCCAGCATCTCTGGCAGCTGCCAAGGCCCTAGATCATGCTCCAGAAGTCTCAACTCTTTCATCTCTGGAATCTCTACTTTGGATGCCTGATTGGGTGCCTTGTTCCTGATTGGTGGGTGCTTCATGTGGGAGCCATTATATCAGGTCAGCTGCTGCAGCTTTTCTTCATGTTATCTGAATATCCATCTGCATTCTTTGATCAGAATTCTGATCAGAACAGCAAGCAATCATGACTTCAAAAGACAGATAATGAAAATTAGCTCCCCATCTCTTGACAAAGAAGTAACAGACTTGTGAAATGGAATGAGATACTCATTTTTACAATTTGTTTTGTTGATTTTTTTCCTGTACTATCTTTATTTGTCACAAGGAAGGCTTCTTTTGGGATGTGAGGGTGGTGGTGGAAGAGAGTGGCAAATTAGTGGGTAGTGTTAGCTATGCAAAAAATCCAGCATCAATAAGAATTTTTAATGCAAAAAAGAAAAAAAGTTCAGAAGAGAATGCAGAGATTTGTTACTACTCTGTTAAGATATATACATATATATACATATGTGTGTGTTAGACATATATATATATATACATATATTAAACATTTCTTTAAAAAGAAGTGTACAAAAGTTCCCAGTTTCTTATATGTCTCTTTTTTGCTCTGTTATATATTGAAACTTTTGTATTTTTGGATGAATGCCAAGATTACAATAAAAAAGGAATTATTTCAAAAAGTGACTCAGGGGCATATGAGAGTAGAGTTGTCCCTTATTGGGACTGGCTAATAATTATATAACAGATGGATTAATGGTGGTTGGTTGTGGTCAAAGATCCTAGACAATGACCAAGATAGTTGAGAAGGGAAAACTATCAACTCTCCCAAAGTCTACTTTGCCTTAAATCCTATGGCTCATGCTCCTGTGCTAAGACACCCCTTTCTCCCAAGATTTTGCAACTGCACTTGATGACCAGTCGGATGGGAAATGTGAATCAAACTGACCTATATAACCACTTCTTCATTCTGCTTCACATGTTCCTCATTTGTGTCATACTCATTAAATGTGGCTGAACCCCAAGGCTCTCCCTTGGATCCTCATTTTCTCTCTACACCCTCACTGGGAAACCTCACAGGCTTAATAAATGATTTTCTAAAGTTGAATCCAATATCCATTCTTAGTTTCTTTTCTGAGCTCTTGTCAGATATCATCAACTGCCTATTGAGCATTTTGATCTGGATTTACAGTAAATGGACAGAGTTCTGCTTGTGGAACCAAGAAGATCTGGTTCAACTATAGTTTTAGACCCTTACTGTGCCATTGTAGAGAAGTCACTTAATCTTTTTCTGCCTCAGTTTCCTTAGCGATTAAAAGGAGATAATAGCATTTACCTACCAGGATTGTTACAAGGGTCAAATGAGACAATATCCAAGGCTTAGCACAGTGCCTGACACAAGGTAGATAGTTAATAAATGCTTCTTCCCTTCCTTCTTTCCTTCTCCATTACAATAGAATCTCCTTGAGGATGGGGACTGTTTTCCATTCATCTTTGTGCCTTTAGTGCTTTCCCATGTCTGGCATATAGAAGTTCTCAATGAATACTTGCTGATTGTTTGATTGAAATAGCTGCAGAATGGAGTGAGCCACAGAGAGCAGAAGACTCACCCATCAATTCTGTTCCAGCAAAGCATGCACAAGCTGCTAATGTGAACACTGGAGTTCATTGAGTAGCTACGAGTATAACTGTGTAACAGTAAGATGGTGAAATCTTTGTCACTGGACCAGGATTCTTCAACATATACTTCTGACGGGTACCATCTTGCTTCTTGCCATATGGTTCTACATTTCTATCTGCTTCTCCTAGAGGGATTTTAGTTTGGTTAAAATCTTGCCTGCCTGGACATGAATTCCAAGGTGCTGACCACAAGAAGAACTTCCATTTGACAACCATTTTATTTTGGAAGTTGGGATGGTTTTGTTTGGACCCCCTTATGTCTCCTCAAGGAGGATTGAAGGACCTTCCAGATGCCCTTTCAGATCTCTAGGGCAAGCTAATCAAGATCCAAAGGATAAACAGAACCCTGAAAAGCTAGATGGGCTGTTCCTATCTCTAGTTCTATTGTGATTCTCCCATCCTCCATATTTTTCAGAGTTTACCAGTGGGCTTCAGAAATCACATCTGTTAGTTCTTTCAGTTCTGAAGATATAGCTCATCTGGGCCTGGTGTTTTACATGCACTGAAGACAGCTATTACTGCCTACTCACTTGTTTTGGGTTTCACTTCCCTGTCACTACCCATTTTATACTATGTGTAGTTTGAAGGTCATTCTCCTTGGCAGAGAAAATAGAAGTAAACTAAATGTTGAAAAGTTCTGTCTTCTTTTGACCATTTCTCACTTTCCATTTCTCATTAATCCAGAGTCAGAGTCCTTTTCCTTCTTTGATCTTCTTCTTGTCCCCAAGAAAAGGGAAAATATCCTTTTGGTTTTCCTTAGTGTAGATTATTTACTCATGATGATTTTGACCTAAAGACAAATAATTTGAACCTTTTCATTCAGTCACTACAACTTTAAACTGGCTGTCTTGCTTGGGCCCACACATTTCATTATTTGACTATCATTCTGAGTTTCCTTGGAAACTGTTAGACTTATTTTAAAGGCTGATTCAATACTACTATTCTCTTATTTTGTAACTTTATTTACAGTCAAATCATTTAGAGAATCACTCAGGCATTACGAGCATCTATGTACCATTTTTATTTTAAATCATCCCAACATAAGGATCATAGGCAACATAGACTTCCATATGAGGTTAACTTTAATGAGAAACTGAGGTTCAAAGAGGTAAAGTGATTTGCCCAAAGTCCCATGAATAACTTTGTAAGTAAGTAGAAGTAAGTGGAAGAGCCAGGATTTGAATTTAAGTGATATGACTGCAAATATAACACTCCTTATACAGCAGCTACTATTTAGGCAGCTTTGTGAGTCTCTTCATAGGCATGAAATAAGCTATCTATTTCCTGACACTGAAATGTGCTTTTTTCTTTAAAAAAAAATCTTGTCTTGTCAAAAGGAATAAAAAGTCACTTTATCATTCCAAGAATCTTTATTATTGAATAAGCAAATATAAGAAAATCATGTTGATTCAGGCTTTCAAGGAGTGTGAGGGACTGTTCTGCCCTGTTCTTTCCCCTCTGGCTCCACAGAGATTCAAGAATGTGTCCTCCTAAGTCTTAGAAGGAAGAAAACTTTCCCATCACCTCACTTCCTGATTCTCCTCTGAAACTGGGCTGCTGGCCAGTGTGAGCAGAGAATCGCTAAGCTGTTAGAAGGTTAACAGCCAACAGTTTCCTCTGAACCTCTCAAAGGCACTTAGGAAACTGTAGCAGCAGAATGGCACCAACTGGGAGCCCCAGAGAATATGCTTGAACTCATTATTCCACATAATTACATATTAAAATTGCTTTGAATTCCCTGAGGGCATAATAATGTGGTAGGGGGAGGCAGCCAGAAGCATGCTGGGTAAATGAAGAAATGTTGGAAAAAAGATGCTTTGGGACTGGAAATTTGCCACCGAGATTTAGCACTTGATTTGGAGCCATGAGGGCTGGGTTTGAATCCTATCTCATTATTTAAGTGTGGGACAAGAACATCTTTGGGTGTCAGGTTCTATATTTATCAAATGAGGGAGTTGGATTAGCTATCTAAAGTTCCTTCTTGTCTCAATCTCTATTATTTGAGGATTTTTCCTAAATGAATGATATTCGGGTGAGTAATGGAAATCTGAATGAATTATCAAATATTTTCTGATTTTCATTCAATACTACTATTTCAACTTGATGGGATAATAGTGAAAGAAAAAAAATAAAGAAACATATAATTAAAATAAAAGAGAGGAATGTGGGTGTTTGAAAGAGTAGTGGATGTGGAATCAGTGGGTGAAAGTGTTATTATTTATTATTAATTATTATTATTAATTATATATAATTAATATATTATTAAGCTTCTATTATGTACTGGCCACTGTGCTAAATACTTTACAAATATATCATGCAATTTTCCCAAGAACCCTGTAAAGAAGGTGCTATTATATTATTCCCACTTTGAAGATGAGTAAATTGAGGCAAACAGAGGTTAAGTCACTTGCCTAGACTCCCACAGCTAGAAAATAGCTGAGACCAGATTTGAATTTAGGTCTTCTTTAGGCTAGAACTGGGGCTCCACTACATTACTTAGCTTCCATGAATTGGAATCATAATTTTGACATTGACTAGCTATGTGACTATGAGCAGGTATTCTTCCTGCTTTTCAATTGCTCAGTTATCTGTAAAATAGGTATTACAAGAATTAATGAGGAAAGCAATTTATAACTCTCAAGAGCTATATAAATATGAGCTTTTATTATAATAATATCAACACATTATTGTATATTATATTATGCAATAATAAAATAATTATTTCCATATATACATACATATATATTATATATTTAGCTAATTGGTTAGAGCACCAGGCTTGGAGTCAGGAAGATGTAAGTTCAAATTCAGTCTCAGACAGTTATTGTCTAACTCTGGGCAAGTCATTTAACTTTATTTGCCTTAGTTTCTCATCTGTAAAATGAGCTGAAGAAGGAAATGACAAACTATTCCAGTATCTTTGCCATGAAAATTCTAAATGTGGTCATGACAAATAAACATGACTGAAACAACAACAAAAATTTACTAAATTATATGGTGAAATCCATATTCTTTTAAAGTCATACCTTATAAATCCTAGCTCCTGTGTCTTCAATTCCTCTAGGAAAACCGGCTGCCTTCTCATGTTCCCAGAGCCTAAAATATTTTAGGAGTTATGATAATATTTTGTGGACACTTTAAAGAAAATGAATAAGAAAATTCCTTTCTCTGACCTTTTGCTTAGGTTTGCATTATAATCAGTGTTGGTGGGGGAACTCTGAGGACTAACAGCTTGCTGACTAAACTTTTATCTTTTAACTTATGGGTAGAAATAAGAGTGGTTCCTGTAGCTTGTGGGATGTGGGGGTTGTATGAGTAATTGTGGACAAAATGAATCTAGTGACCATTTGGGCATGGGAAACTGTGGGTGTAGAGACTCCACTGGCCTTAGAATTCAGGAAGAATATGAACATAACAGATACTTTTGATATTTGAAAAAAATTTCCCCAACTAAGTTTACAGAATTATAGAATATTGCAAGTGAAAGAGGTCTGAGACGTCATTTATTCCAACTCTGTGTTGTAGCCCATTTTACATATGAGAAGATTGAGATCCATGGAGGTTATAAATAGTATTATGATATAGGTAAACTAATGTTTAAAAATTTTATTAAAGTCACTATATTATTTAATTTGGGTATAATTAACAAAGTCAGAGCTACTATTATTAGTTTCACTCTTGAGGAAATTGAGGCTTAGAGAAGTTAAATGACTTTACCAATGTCAAATGAACAAGCATTTAATAAGTGCAAACTCTGTTATCAGCACTGTGGAGGGACCTGAGGATGCAAAGACAAGAGCTGCCATTCCACTGGGACAAACACCATGAACATATATAATTATGAAGACAACATATGCAAAATGAATACAAGATATTTTGGCAGAGGGAGGATGCTGAGGGCTAGGGAAATAGGAAAACTTTCATGTAAATGATGTTGAGAGAAATTTTGTAGGATGCAAGGTATTTTAAGAGTTGGAGATGAGGAGAAAATGATTTCTAGACATGGGCTGCATCCATCATAAGGACTCCTGGATAGGGAATGTAGTTTTGCAAATGAGAAACTCCAAGAAGGACAATTTCCAGAGTGCAAGAAGGGAAGTAATATATGAAAAGGCAGGAGGTAGATTGGGGTCAAGTTGTGAAGGGCTTTACAAGATAAAGAGTAGTTTAAATTGGATTTTAAATACAATAAAGAATCACCAGAATTTATTGAATAAGGAATGACAGCCAATAAGTCTTTTTTCAAAACTTTATGAGGTAGATACTACTATTATTCCTATTTTGCAGATGAGAAAAGTGAGGTTGAGAGAGATTAGGCAGCTCACTTGGGGTCACACGGTGTCACACAATCATCTTGGGAGGTAAGTACTCTTTTTACTTTGTAGATAAGGAAGCTGAAGTTTAGAGAGAAGTTAAATGAGTGACCCAGAGTCCTATAGACAGAAAGCATCAGAAATAGGTTTTGGAACTGAGACCTTCCTTATTCCAAGTCCCATACACTATCCACTGCACCATAATCCTCCTTTTTCCCAATTCTGTGGAGCAGTGAATTAGAAGGAAGGACATGATAAAATTGTCTTCTGGGAGTTCTGTTGCAACAAAGTACGTACAAACTAAATAAAGATAGTTGTTTTTTTTTCTCCAAATAATATAAGAATAATTTCAAAATTGTAAAGTCTGAGCAGCCCATTAGAGGTAAAGGAATTCAGGGCAGAAGATGAAAAAGAAGACAAAAGAGAAACCAGAAACCCCTATTGCTAAATTCTTCTTTCCTCATAAGGAAGTGTCTAATGATTAGCTCTGCATTTATGGGAATACAATCTCTTCCCACCTTTCTACTTGAACATTATTGTGTCATCATGAACAGTGCTTTCTCTGAATCTGTCTGGCTCACATACTTTTTCTCTGCAACTCTGATTGCTCAAGTGTAAAATTGCAATTACATCATCCAATGTAATCACTGGCTTTTACTTAATGTGAGAAGGACTTAAAGGATCTACTTGCCAAAAGTATTAGGGAAGTGAAGAACTCAGGATGATGTCAAGGAAGCTCAACATTAACATTTTATTAATGTTTAATTTACTGCACAAAAATGTACACTTACTTAAACAAGTTCCTGTTAATTTTTATTATAACAAAGGAAAGTTTACAAAGTGGGTATTCACTGGTTGGGGACTATCTGAACAAATTGTGGTGTAAGAATGTGATGGAATATTATCACACAGAGAGGGAGATTACTGTGAGGATGCCAAAGAAATATTTGTTTGAATTGATGCAGTAAAATATATAAAAAAAAACTCATATCAAAAAACCAAGATATACAACATATGGAATAATGTACATGATGAAAAGATTATTAAAAAAGTTGAACTCAAAGTACTATAACAAATTGTTTCAGAGAATAGATAATGAAACACTGCAACATATCTCCCAAGCTCTGACAGAAAAGAAAGAGTCTACAGGTCCTGAATATTTTATATATATATATATATTTACATATATATGTATATATCACTAAATTTAGTTACTATAAAGGTTTTATTTGCCTACCTTTTTCCTTGTTAAAAGAGAGAATTGAATTCCTGAAAATTTAAATTCACAAATTATTATCATGTAAAAAAAGGTTTCAGTAAAATTTTTACAAATTTAATGTGATATTTTCTTCACTGATTTTATCTAAAATGTTTCTAATTTTATACTTCAAATGATAGAGGCTGTTGCTCATTTCAGCTATCAAAAATTTTATTCCAACTTTTATTAGAGATTCTGTGTTGAGACCATGAACTATAAATAGGGAGAAAGTCACATTTTGTTAAAAAAAATTATCCAGAGGGCGTTGGGATTTGAACAATCCCCTTCTTCAATAGTTCTGAGTAGGGAGCTTAAAAATTATCTGACATAAAAAAACCTCCCTCCCAAGTTTTTCCTTGTTCTAAGATTATTCATGCTGCAATTACATGACTGATGTCACCCTGTTTTGAAGGTAATGTATTAGAGAATGTTCTGAACCCACTTGACAAAAGTACAGTGTTGAATTTCTTTTTCCTTAGGCCTGTACTGCTAATGACACCATGTATTTTCTTGATTAGGAATCAGGCTTGCTTTTGGAAAGCCAAGTACAGACTTAATAAATCATATTAATGAAACTAAGCTCTGTAACTCAGAGAAGGCGATGTAGAGAAGATAAAAATATTGGCTATTTTTTTGGCCTATAATATGTTTGAGATGTACAAATACTACCCAAACAGGCCCTACCTTGCTAAGAAGGGATGGTATTGGTAGATAAAAAGGGATCTGTTTACTTCACAAATAATAATGGGCAAAGGAGCTCTTTATAAAATTCTTACCCCCTTATTTAAGCCTCCTATTGGGTTTTCAGCATATTTTGGCAATAGAATTTCTAGCTATCATTTGTATAAACCTTGGAGACCTGCTAAGTGATGTTAGATCTTCATGACAAGCTTAGGAGCAGGTGATATTTTTATCCTTATTTTGGCACTGAGAAAACTGAGTCAGGCAGAGAGTAAGTGATTTCCTCAAAGTTGCATAGCTATTAAGTGTCCGATCTGAATCCAGGTCTTCCTTGCTCCCAGTCCATGTCCAGAATTGAGAGGACTCACAGAGATAACTTAACCCCACCCTTTCATTTTTGTAGGTGAGAAAATGGAGACACAGACAGATTTAGTGACTTACCCAAGATCACTTGGTATTAAGTAACAGTATCTGGATTTGAACCCAAGTTGTCAAACCCATAACTCTTTCTATTGCACCATACTGTCTCCAGGTATCATTTTGTACTTAGAAATTTATAATGCCTTCTATGAAATTTTCTATTTCCCCAACATCTAGCTCAGTTTTGCATGCAGTAGATGCTTGACAATGTATGGCAAATCAAGTTGAACACAGAATCAAAGTAAAGTGTAGAACTGACGAAAATAATGTTGATTAGGTGTGGGATATGTGACCTCCATAGGGAGGTGCTTTATAAAAGTAATTTGACTAAATTCCAGTCTCACAGCACACATTGATTAGGAGACTCCTTCCACTAATCCCTTATAACAAAAGTTCCACATAAAAATCCATCTCTTGCTTAGCTCATCAAGCTGCTAAGAGCATTTCTTGATGAGTTTTTCTCCATTCAGCCCCAGAAGCTACCTACTTTATAGTTGTATTTTTATAGTTATATAGTACTTTATAGGTATAGAGAACTTCACAGATATTATCTTTCCTAATGCTTCCAGCAACCTGGTGAGATAAGTAATTCAGGCATGTCCTTTGTATAAAGGGGATACCTGAGCCTCAGATAAGTAAAAAGACTTACCTAAGATCACATATGGAAATTAGACTGGAAACTTAGGGAGGAAGGCATATTATTAAGAGCTTTGGATGCTTGACTGGGATTTTGTATTTTATTCTAGGGGTCGATGAAGGTCTTAGTTATCATTCCAGCACCTGGGAGACAGGTGGTCTGGAGAGACTGCAAGCAGGGACATCAATTAGATGGCCACTGAGATAGTTCAGATGAGAAGTAAGGGCAGGGATTATCTGAGGGAAAAAAGGGATATAAGAGAGATTGTGGAAGCACCTAGCATCAATAAGGAGTGGCAACCATTGGATATGGGCAAAGGAGATTAAAAATTGATTCTTAGGTTGTAAACCAGGGTGACTCAGATTATATGGCTCTCAGTGGAAATAAGGAAATTTAGAAGGATGGTAGGCTTGTAGTGAGATTAAATGAATTTTTTTTTTTTGCACAGGGGTGGTATATGTGACCTCCATAGGGAGGTATTTATAAAAGTTTGAGATGATTAGAGGATGTCCAGCTGGGGATATTCAAAAGGCAGCTGGTTGTATGAGACTGGAGTTTTAAGAGAGATTAGGAATGAACACGTTGATTTGGAAGTTCTTTGCATATAACTCTTGTGAACCCCATAAGGACTGATGAGATCACAAGAGGAGAGAGAGAAAAGAAAGCCCAAGACTTTGGGAGATGTGCCCCATCCGGTTAACTCAGAGGATGTCCACATTTAATGGTCAGGAGAAGGATGATAACTAGTCAAAGGAAACCAAGAAGTAGTCAGGTAGGTAAAGGACCAGGAGTGAGAAGTCTCATAAAAACCAAGAGAGAAGAATGTCCAGTAGAAAGAGGTGGTCATAACTGTAAAAGTTGCAGAGAAGAGACTTCTGGGTCATGTGAGCAACAAAATAGCAGACTTGATGGGGTATCTCAAACCTTTCTGCAGCAAAAATTATGCACCTGAGATATAGCCACTTCAACTGTTTCCTTAGTTTTAAGATACCTAGAATCCAAAAAACTTCACTAATCACTAAACCTAGCAACTGATGTTATTGACCCTGACCCCTTGTTCATCTCTCACCCCATTGGAAGCAAGGCTATACTAGTACAACACAAGTTTATATTAAAACCCATCTTTATACCCTGTTTCCTCCTCCTTCTTTCCATGCTATTGAGATCCTGGCTCAGGGATGAAGAATTTTGCTACAATTCTGAAGAATCCACTTGGCCGTATCCCTTCATAAGCAAAAGCTTGCCAGAAGCTGGAACACAGAAGCAATGGTGCCTGGGAAAAGCAAGCTTTGCCCTACCAGAGAAACAGGCTCTGAATTACTGATGTTGGGCCAAAGAACTGAGGAAAAGAGAAAGCTGGATTACCAAGGCTTGTGTGTCAGGAGCTCCACCAAGGCTGAGGGGAAAAGCACAGAATCTAGGTGGGGCTAATTCTGATAACCTAAAGGTCTGAGACCTAGGAAGGTGAACTGTGAAATGTCTATCATGGGATGGATCTGAGACTCCCACGAGGAGATCACAATTGGAGGGGAAGGAGTGAAGAAATAAGTGAAAAGGACAATGCGAGGAGACGGAAGCCTGAAAGTACCAAAGATTTCAGAAAGGAGGAAATTCAGATAGCTTGGATATAAACAGAGAAATCAAATCTGGTAACAACCAGGAAAGAACATTCAAGTAGCTCAACACTATTCTGCTCTTAGTAGAAAAAGGAGGGAATAGAATAATGTGTTCTGAAGAACAATGGAGCTTATGGTGCAGCCTAGGGTGACTTCTGAAAATCTCACTTAATTATAAATTATAATAAATAAATAAAAATAATAAATATATGTTATTTATAATTATAAATTACAAAGGATAAAAGATGTTCAGTAATAAATAATTTGAAACATTTTTAGAAAGAAAACTAGAACTGAAGAGATTATTTGTCTCTCAAAAAGAGAAATGCAGGAGTAAATAAATGCTGCAGCAGGCAAGCACAGTAATAGCTATTGCTAGTAATAATGGAGAGATCAATAAGAGACTTTTTGTAAATGCACACAAGGAGACAGAGGTGAAGGTGGAAATCTGCCAGAGGTAATGTTGAAGAGTTGGATAAAAGGCCTTAGGGACAAAACCTGGCAACATCTTGTCTACAACTGAATGCTTCTATTGTGGAACTACATTACAGCATGGGAAGGTTCATAAAAAGGGTGGAGAGGTAAATGATAGAGAAGGCTTTGATGCAATAGGGTCACATCAAGGGCTAGAGTCAAAGGGAACATGATCTTTGTGCTCCCAGAAAGAGAAGAGCCTACAGGGGATTAGATGAGGACGAGAAGGGAAAGACTGAAAAGAAGTGGGAAAGGAAGGAGGCTTTAATTTGGAAATGGGAAGGGATTCTGCTGAACGTTCCTATGAGTGAAGATTCATAGATAGTGAAGGGAGTTGATGTCCATATGCTGAATGGGGTCTTGGGGATTTGTGCTTGAAAAGGAACCTGGAAGGTTAGAGTTGGAACATATGGGGTGAACAACTGAGCAGAAGAGCATTCTAGGCAAAGGTAGGAAAACAGTCAATAAAAGAGAGTACAGATGAGTGGTGGGCTGAATAATCAGGAATCTGGTGGGGAGGGACCCTACCATTGGGGCAGTACTTGATGGTTTGATGGCTAGAGTAGTAAACCTAGAGTCAGAAAAACAGGAGTTAAAACCTACCCTTCGACACTTACTAGTTGTGTGATCCTGGGTTAACTACTTAATCTCTGTTTGCCTCAGTTTCCTTATCTGTAAGATAGGATTATTGTGAAGATCAAATGAGATAATAATTACAAAGTACTTAGTACATGGATTTACTAGCTCATAGAAAGCACATATAAGCACTAGCTGGTATAATTAAAAAAATTTTTTTTTAGGTAATTGGGGGATAAGTGACTTGCCCAGGATCATACAGCTAGAAGTGTTAAGTGTCTCAGCCCAGCTTTAAACTCAGGTCCTCCTAAATTCAGGGTCAGTGCTCTATTCATTATATCATCTAGCTGCCCCTGTTATTCTTAATATTATTCATAATAATAACAGTAATAAGAATGATCATACCCTGGGAATGAGATACACAGGAAATGGGAAATTCATGGAGTGAGCCCTATCAAGTACTGGAAGAAAGTACCTAGAAGGGAGAACCTAGAATGAATGTTTTGGAAGTTTCAAAAGCATGAAGAAGGAAAAGAGAGAGACCAGATAATACACAGAGACTGTGGATAATTAAGAGAGTGAGAGAAATCTGTTTTGTAAAGAGGAGCAAAAAAAAAAAATGAAATGGTCAAAGGATAAAAACAAATAGTTCTCAAAACGAAAACTACAAAGTATTTATAATCATTTGAAAAAATACTGAAAATCAGCCAACAAGAGAAATGCAAATCAAAAAAATCTTAAGTTTTTACCTCATACCCTCCAAATTTTCAAAGATGATAAAGAAAATGACAGCATTTAATATTGGAGGGTTTGTGAAAGGAGACACACTTAGTGGAGCTGTGGTGCAATAACTTTGGAAATTAATTTGGGATTATGCAAATAAAGTGACAAAAATGTCCATAAAACTGAGAATCAGAAATACTGTTTCTGAGCTTATACCCTGAGGAAGACATTCATACTAAAGAAGTCTTTATATACAGATTTTGTTGTTGCTTTTTGCCCTTTATTCTCAAAGAGGTCCATGACATCAGTGAGTCTTTTCAAGTTAAGGTCTTCAACAGGCTTTAGTGTGACTGAGGGTGCTAAAGTGGTTAAGTTTAGCTAGCAATCGAGGCAAAAAATCTTTCACTCTCATATAGCAAAGTATTCGTAGTGACTTTCTGTAACAGCTAAAATGTAGAAAAAAAGTAGATGGTCATCAATTGAAAAATGGCTAAACAGATTGTGATATATGAATGTAATGGGATAATACTGTGCTTTAAGAAGTGATGGATATAAAGAACTGTCTTGCATCATTGTATGGTGGAGAATAATTAAGTCCATCACAGTTGATCATCACATAATCTTGCTGTTATTATGTACAATCTTCTAGTTCTGCTCACTTCAGTCAGTCTTTTCAGACTTTTATGATTTCTTTTAGAACACTAATATTCCATTTCAGTGAAGGGACTTTTAATTCAAATATTCATCTAAGGGATTTCCTGGAGTCATCATGTAGACCCACCTTCCTACAAAGCATAGTTCTTTTGGGGACAGTTGAAACCTGTCATAGTTCTCAGAATGGACTGTTTTGAGAACACAATGCTGGCCAGACAGGCTAAGGCCAGAGCAATGGTAGTTTCATTCCCTGGACTCGGAATGACTCATCACATCCCCTTTACTGTTAACAAGTACGAAATTATTAGCATCTGCTATTTGCAAGACACTGTGTTAGGCAATTGGGATTTGAAAACAAATAAAACAATTTTTATTGCTGATGCAATGTATTAGATAAGCATCCCACGAATAGTTTGGTGGAATTTGAACTAGGTCTGTCCTGACTCTAGGCCCAGTACTTGTTTTATTGTGCCACATTATTATTTTTTTTTCAAGTAGGGGTTAGAGATGGCCTCTAAGGTTATCTGTCACTCAGAGGTTTTGTGATGCTAAAAGTGAAGGTAATTACCTTCTCAAAATCTAGAGCACAGAAAATGCGAGAGTCTTTTCCAGAGATCAATTTAATCTCTTACTTGAATTTCTCACACATACTATTTCTTGTTGAAACCACATTATTTTTGCAGTCATGTTGAATTTCAAATACTCTCCGTCCCTCCTCTCCTTCTCTACCCATTGAGAAGGTAAAAATTATGATATCCATTATATATCACATACAGTATTAAAAGATTATTTAATTATAAAGATATGTACTAATAGACTATTTAAATACAAATACTATTTACATTTGATTTGAAAGCAAACACTGCTTAAAAACAGAAATCCCCTAAGGTAGTTTCATTTCATTATTCATCTAATGGGGAATCCCATTCCTGGGCTGTTGGAAAAGAAGATAGAGTTATTAGAGACAGGAAAGTCTCTATCATCCATATGATTGAAGAATCAGTGAACTGCATAATCCAAATATTAGACAACAAAAATTATTTGATTTAAGCTATTCCAGATATAAAATTTTTAAAAAGTATATTTTGGGGGTTTTCCAGTGGATTTAGGAGATTGACAAAGATGTGTAATCAAATAATGTGTATCTCTTAATAATAATGTGGGCTGGATAGTAATAGAGCCAAAACAGGTATCATGCTATGACCCAAAGAGTAGTCATTAACTGGTTGCTGTAAATTTGGAAAAAACTCACTAATAAAGTATCCCAGGGACACGTCATTGGTCCATTTCTGTTGAACATATATATCTATTTGGGTGCAGTCACAGATAGGATATTTGTTGAAATTGTAGATAATATAACAGTTGAAAGAGCTAATATTTTGAGGGATAAACACAAAATCTAAAAATCTTGATAGGCTAGACCATTAGACCAAATTAAATAAGACCAAATTTAATAAGTATAAGGTAATGTCCTACCCTTGGACTAAAAAAAATTAATTTAGAAGCACAAGATGGGGGGAAGAGTGTCTAGTTTGTATGAAAATTGTCTGGAGGTATTAGTAGATTGCAAATCAAGTCAACAGTAAGATATGGCAGCCAAAAAAGCTAATGGAATTTTAGGTTTCAGAGACACATTATTTTAAATGAGGGAGCTGATAGGCCTCTTATACTTGATAGAATCATTTGCCTTGGGAGGTAGTAGATTCTTGATCATTAGAAATATTCAGGCAAAGATTAAATGACCATTTAATGTAGTGTAGGAGATTCTTGGGTATGGGCTACACTATATAATCTTTGAGTTTCTCTTCAATTCTTCTTTTTTTTTTAATTTTTGCTGAGGCAATTGGGGTTAAGTGACTTGCCCAGGGTCACACAGCTAGGGAGTGTTAAGTGTCTGAGACCAGATTTGAACTCAGGTCCGCCTGACTTCAGGGCTGGTGCTCTATCCACTGTACCATCTAACTGCCCCCTCTTCAGTTCTTATATTTTCTGATTCTGTGGTTAGAACTTTGAGAGCCCGGGGTCATCTCCACACTATGATGAGGAACCAGAGAGTAGAGCCGAGAATAATTTTGGGTCTGTTTAGGAGGATTAGCCTAACAAATGTGAAAAGTGTGACCAGAATGCCAAGTGGACATTAGGTGATAGGTTTTCTTGTTATGGCTTTTATAAATTGACAATATTTTTTTATATTATATGAATAAGATTGAGCAATATGGGCTGGATGATAATATACTTTGGTAGTCAAAATAAATATAATGGTGAGGTATTTTATTGGTTTTTGCTAGTCCTTTGTGCAAGAATTCCTAGTTATGGCTCTGACAGCCCCACATGAAAAATAGAGGGATTGCAGTTTGTAGTGATGAAGGGATGATATTATATCTTTCAAAGTATCAAAGTAAGGCAAGTTTTTTTGGATGCATTATAGCTATCACAGCAATCATAACATTTATTTAGCATTTTAAGCTGCAGAGCAGGTGCCAGTCTACTAAGGTATTGAAAGTTTCTTACTAGGGATTCCCTATGCCAAAGAAATCACAGGTTCACATGCCTTTGCCTTTCCTTTCCCCCTTCCCTCAAGGTTTACATAACACTATCCCAGCAACAACCCTCTGAAGTGGATAGTAATGATGAGCCAAGAATTAATCAGGAAAACTAAGTAACTCGCAGATAGCATGACTAATGAAACAAAATGAAGAAGAAATAAATACTGGCTGACTGAACTGGTCCTAGCATCTATCACCTGGTGCCTTACAGAGAGCCTGGGTTCAATAGACTGATTGTTGAATTGACTAGAATAGGATGCCCAGTGTCTTAGGTTTTGAAGATATCTCAGAGGCTACCCAGTCTAAGCTATACCCAATTATGAATTTCTTTTGCAACATATGGGAAAAATTGTTACCTAGATACTGGGACTAGAGTTAGGAAGATGTGAGTCCAATTCAGCCTTAGACCCTAGCTGTCTAAGATTACACTAGTGATCTTGAGCAGATCACTCAAATTTTGTCTGTCTAAATTTTATCAATGCTTTTTTTTCATTCTTTCTTTTCTTTACCTGCAGATATAAAATAAGGAATTCATAAAGAATTCCATTCTATTTTTGAATATTTCTAATTATTAGGATTCCTATCCCCTACTCACTTGTCATTTTAAATCTGCATCTTCCTTTTAGTTCTGTCCATTGGTGTAAAGCATATTAGAGGAATACCTTTTGATGATGATTCTTTAGAACCTTCAAGAGAGGAGTCATGTTTCTACTCCCCTTCCCCCTTTCTTCTTTTCTCTTGGAAACCCTAAACTCTTGGGAAACACCCAAGTTCCTTCAGTTATTCCAGTTCCCTCTCCATCCTGCTGTTCTTCTTCTGGATATTCTCCAGTTTTTCACCGCAGTGTGGGAAAGGCCTATCATCTGTTCCCATGTGCTAACACAAAAATAATTTCTGCAGGCTTTCACTCAGATTCATTATTATAATTGTAATTTTAATTATAATTTTGTAGATTTTTTTTTCAAATGAAGGACTACTTCCTCTTGAGAGAAGTGCTTACTGGCTTTGAGAACTGATGTTGCATTTGAACTAGAGTAACTATGAAATCTGGAAAAGGAATGGGAAAAGTATGAATTCCTGCCTATAACACTGCTCTCTTTCTTTTCCTGTTTACCATTATATTCTTAATAATATGAATAGCTCATATTTACAAAGAACTTTAAGACCTCTAAAATGTTTTTCCCATATCAGCCTTGTGAATTAGACAGCTAGGTGGTACAATGGATAGAGCTCCATACCTGGATTCAGTAAAACCCGAGTTCAAATCATGTAACCCTCTTTGTCTTGTTAGCCTCATGTATAAAATAAACTGGAGAGGGAAATGGTAAAAACCCTTCATTATCTTTGCCAAGAAAACCCTAAATGGGATCACAAAAAGTCAGACATGACTGAAACACTGAACAGATATTATTTTATTTTACCTCCAGGAACAGGGGCACAGGGATGTTAAAGTAAATAATCATTTTTGCCACCTTGTATTTTTCCTACTCATTAACATAGTGGTTAAAGTGCTGAACTTGGAGTCAGAAGGCCTGAAATTAAATGCAACTTTGGTCCTTTCCTTGGGCAGTGTACTTAACTTTTTTTTTCTTCCTCTGTAAAATGGGAATAAAAAAAAAGTACTTACCTCATAGGATTGTTGTGAGAATCAAATGAGATAACGTATATAAAATGTTTTTTTAAGCTTTTTGCTATTGTTTAATTTTTTCAGTCATGCCTGACTCTTCATGACCCCATTTGGAATTTTCTTGGCAGAGATACTGGAGTAATTTGGCATTTATTTATCCAGTTCATTTTACAGATGGGGAAACTGAGGCAAACAGGTTGAGATGAATTGCCCAAAGTCACACAGCTGGTAAGTATCTGAGGTCAGATTTGAAGTCAGGAAAGTGAGTCTTTGTGACTTTAGGCCTGGTAGTCTAAATACTGGTCTGCCTAACTGCCCCTTTTAATTTAAAATTCTCTATATAAATGTTATTTATAATTTTAAATATATGAAATTCTTCTAGGGATGTAGACTATAAGACTTTTTCTCTCCTCTGCCCATCTTTTCCTGCAGTGTTGCAGTAGAGCATCTCCACAATCTTTCTAACATCTCTGGAGCTCATTTTTCTCATCTGCAATATGAGGAAGTTGCTAGATAGCATCTTAAATTCCTTCAGCTAACACTCAACAATTGATCCTATGAATCCAAAGACAAGTCTTACAAACTTAGCCAGGCTGGCTCTTGCTGGGCAATTTATAATTCATCATTAGGCCTATGCTTGGGACCTTTCCAGATTGCAATGTTCTCTAAAACCAGTAGGATAGCTGGTAGGATAGAGCACCAGGTTTGGTGACAGGAAGACTCATTTGTCTGAGTTCAAATTTGCTTTAGACACTTATTGTCTGTGTGATCCTGGGCAAGTCACTTAGCTCCATTTGTCTCAGTTTCCTCATCTATAAAATCAGCTGGAGAAGGAAATGGCAAATCACTCCAGTATCTTTGCCAAGAAAACCCTAAATGGGGCCACAAAGAGTTAGATTGAATAACAACACTCACAACTGGAGACAGTATCAATCTGGTGCCAGCCTGGAAATTATAAAATTATGTCCATACTACAAGGAGGTATCAGTATTATAGTAGAAAAAGTATTCACTAATGTCCTTTTAGTGTCTAAACAACTAGATCAAAATTGGCCCTCAAAATACATTTTGGAAATTTTTTTTCTCCACTGGGACTAGCCCAAAATTACCTGGAAGCTCCCTCTATCATAAAAGTATCCCTTACAGAGTTATCACAAGATTTGGGGGTTGGGGGAGATGAACAGAGATTGGTGAGATAGAAAAGGGAGTGGGTGGTAGAAATAAAACAGCCACAAAAAAGGAGAAGGGAAAATGGTATCCAGAAATAGACACAAAACTAAATAGTATCATTTCCCATTGCAGCCATCACAGCAGGCCTGAGGCAAGGTGACCAACCATTGGGTAAGGTCTGGGTGAAAGGGGAAAGGAAATTGGCCTTTGGCTCTCTTCCATGGCCTGTGACCATATTCTTTCATCTCCCACTCACCCAGAGTCCTCTCTCAGGACTTATTTGGGTAGTCTAAGATTGTCACTTCCTATAGGGTCAGAGTTCAGGTTCATGACCCTCTGTGTTCTTCAGCTTCTCTGTTTTGCTTAGATTTGCCTTAAAATGAGCTTGAATTTCTTTATCACACACTGCCTTTGGAGGGAGATACTCAGAAGATGTTAAATAACATGTCCTTATGTACTACTGTCTCCTGGTTTACTATGGGAGTTTCTTGAGAACAGGAACTGTTTTACTTTTTTCATTATTTGTATTGATAGTCCTTTGCATATAGTAACTACTTAACTAAGACTTTGTGTGGGATATTCAGGCCCTCATCTTAATAATCAATATTTCAGAGGCATCTCAAGGTATAGAACAAAGGCTCTATTCAGGAACTCATGAGTATGGGGCAGTCCCACAATGGAGCAAATAAGTAGTCCAAAGTTGGGAGAGCTGGGGAGCAGTACATCCTCGTGACTTTTATACAGTCCAGAACAAACAAAGTCCTAAGCCCACCCCTCTTTTCCTTTCCATACATTCTAATTGGTTATATATGCTTTACTTTCCTTATTTAGGAACTGGAATGTTGACAATTTATAAATCAGACTACTTTCTACTTTCTCTTCCACCCCAGAAACCAAAACTTAGGCCCTCAGGCTTTGTCTAATTTAGTCTATAGTCCTGAGAGATCTTCACTCCAATTGTCACACTCAACTTCATTGATATATTGAACAATTAGAAACCAGCTTGGTCAACTGACACTTCTTTCTTGGGAGAGCATCCCTCACATCAGGTGACCTGTAACATATAGCTCAGAGGTGCTTATGGAATATATAAGACTGAAATGACAATATATGTTACATCTGCCTTACCAGCATCAGAATCTCCCCCTTCAACACCCATAAATCATCACACCTTCTGTGAGGGAGATTTTTTTGGTTTGGTCCTTATATGTGATCTCTTAGATGCAGGGGACTCATGTACCCATGCAAATAGTCACCAGTTCTACAACTTAGAGAGTTGCCTTAGAGTTCTGCAGTCTGGGGGAAAAGGTTTACAGATAGCAACTGGACCTAGGATGTCAGTGATAAGGAGAACTCCCAGAAAAGGGCAATGTAGTTTGTCAACTTCTCTAGCAGTCATGGTATTAGGGAGCTGCCTGAAGGACTGATAGCTACTTTGTCAGACATTAGAACACAGCGCCAGATCTTGTCTCTGAACTCTATCTGGTGGCCCTCTGCCTGCCTTTTTAGAAAGGGATAGGGACTGAAGAACTCCAATTTTATCAATACCTGGAGCTCCTGGATGAGGAGACCCCTTGTCAATTTAGGTTGGTACTTTCTCTCTGACTTAGAATCTTAAAGTGTTGCCTTGACCAGGACTTCCTAACTTTTTCCATGGCTGACCCTTTACTGCCTGAGAAATTTTTACATCACTGGTTATAAAGGTATATAAAATAAGTATACAAGTGAAACATTTACTGATAATAAGTCATAACTCCAAGATTTCCACATTCAATTATGAGACCCCATATGTGGTCACTAAAACACAATTTAAGAAGCTGGGTCCTAGACTATGGAGAACTGACTTGCTTAGGGCCACAAAGACATTTCTTACAGTAGGATGAAAGCTTCTAGAGAGCAATGAGCATTTTGATTGTGTCTCTGTATTACCAATGCCTAAATAACCTAGAACACATAAAACTGGATGTGTGATTTCATCACAAGTTACTGTGAAACTTCACAAACTACCGAGGCATGTCAACAACTCACCAGTAAGTCATCTGTTTTTGAAATTTGCTTGAGGCCCTGAAAGACAAATGACTTGCTTGTGATCATACAACTAGTTTGTATTGTGGAAGGATTTTAAATCAGATTTTCCTGAGTAAGGAAGGCCCTGAATCTATGATTTCCTGATTCTAGGGCCACTATGCCATCTGGAATACAATAGGTGATGTAAGGCCTTGTTTAATTAAATAATTAAACAAAGAAAAATGAATAGCTTCTATGTCAAGTAAACTCTCTGACCAACGATTTTTATAAATACAATAATGAAGAATTAGTGAACTTTCCTTTTCCTGCTGAATGCCTCAACACTGGGTCAAATTTCCATTTGGCCTCTGGTGAATGATTTAGGACTTGTCTCCAGTATTCCTCATTTCCTTCACCCCTAAAATGGAAATATATACTATTAACTTATTAGACAAGAATCCTTGGAAAATTAGGGACATCAGAGGCACAGATATCCATCAATGCAGTTTCAGGATGACAAAACAAATGGTGTCCATATGTGCTGGAAGAAAACAATGTATATAGAGATGTAAATCTAAATATATATGCAAAGTGATATTTTCGGGGTTTTACTAACTAGAGGAAACATGAAAAGCCACATTTAGGAGGCAAACTTTGAGCTGAACCTTGAAAGTTGTGGATTCTAAGGCAATTGTGTGGAGAGAGAATTGGAGTCAGAGAGACTGATTAGGAAACCACCTCAATAGTCTTGTAGATAGGTAAGGAAGACCTATTGGTGATGTCCATTTAGCCCAGGGACTGAATAGGAAAGGCATAGTCATCATTTTCCCCAATATTTCTTGCTTCACCTAATCAGGAAAATCCAAAATGAATGTACTGGGAAGTGTCCTATTTTAAAAATACCCTTCTAACTGGATGGCTGCTGTGTTGACACCTAATTCTCTTAATAGATTGCTTTAATATTTACAGAAACTTTGATTTCATCAGTGAGGCCATTCCCTCCACTGATACAGAGTAGAACTTTCCCATAACTTAATAGGTGCTTTCAGAATTTCTGTGGCTGAAAAATCACCATATTCAGGAAATCTGGAAATGGGATTTTCTAAACTAAGTTAGAATGTGTGTTTGGCAACAGGCATTCAATCTCATCACCAAATCCCTGCCTAAAGCCTTTCCAACTTGGCAGAAACTACCTGAGGATTTGTTCTATTGACATGGCCTCTGGGAACACAGAGTCACCCATATACCATAATGAAGCAACAAAGTAGGACTTTGGTAGAATTTCAAATGTACTTTTCAGAAAAAACTAAGAGAAACATTTATATTTGGGTAGGAAAAGGTTTGGGGGTGTTTGGGGAGCGTTTGCCAAAATAAATTTTCTTTTTCTGGAGATGCTATTCAGGTGAAAAGGGATGCTCATGTCCTCATAAATCCAGGGACAGAATATTACATCCAGTGAACGAGGACAAGCAGATGAATTATTAACTTATGCTTCTGTGAAGATCAGCCTGTAATAATGCACACAGTGTAATTGCAATCTTACCATCCAGACTTGGCAGTCAGTTATCACACAGCTTATAGAGTAGTACCCTCTAGTGGTCAGATATTGCACTACCAAGGGACTTTTAGAGATTGTTCAAGGAATTTGGATTTCAACAACTTTCTGGCTCCTGATCCCCATGCCAAGAGAGATGAATGTTGGCCATTTTCAAATTTTCAAAATAGCACTTCTTGTACATAAGTGTTTTGGCTAATAGAAACTGGATAAATATTTCCTTTGTACCTAGTGAGTTTGGTTTTATTAAGAACCTAGCCTCCTACTGACTTATTTTCAGGAAAACTCATTTGAAGAGCTCCTAATCAAAGGCAGATATTCAGAAAACCTCATATAGTTGAAACATCACTGAACTATGAAGTCAAATTTCAGCTTGAACAGTATGATTTTAGGTAAGTAAGTCAATTAAATTCTCTGGACTTCAATTTCTTTGACTGTAAAAAAAAAAATAGAGGTTTGGACTAGACGGCCTCAGAGGTCCCTGAAAGCTCTAAATCTATTATCTTCTGTCCTCCCTTTTAGGCACAACTCTGATTTGGCTTAGCTCATGTAAAGATAATAATAAGTAGAGCAGTGGATAGAACCCAAGGCTTGAAATCAGGGAGACTCATCTTCTTAGTTTAAATCTAGTCTCAGACACTTACTAGACAGCCTAGAAGTCATTCAGCTTCATTTGCCTCTGTTTCCTTATCTGTAAAATGAGCGGGATAAGGAAATAACAAACCATTCTAGGATTTTTGCCAAGAAGACCCTAAATGGGAAGACAATGAATTGGACTCGGCTTAACAACAGCAACAAATTGATTTTTATAATTTGTTGAGCATTAATCACAGTTTAGACTGCTGCCTGAAAAGAATTAAAATCATCTTGAGATGATGACTCTAATTCTTGGAAAACCCCCATACCTTGAAACTCTTATGTTCAGATTTTAAAGAGTTCCCTGCCCAAGTTGTTATCCACATCTGTACTGTGAGTTATCATTATTTCCACGACAGTTGGTGATAATTCAGTTTTTAAAAGCTTGCTGTTTATATGATTAAGAGTCTGCTTTTCCCTTCATAATTGAGATATATTTCCTTTGGGTGGTAGGAGGTGGTCAGAGCCTCCTGGTCTAAGTAGCAAAGCATAAAGCCCATTTCTATAGGTTTTGGTGTCGTGAACGAGGGAGACATAATAAAAAAGTAAATAAGAACAATGATTATAATGATGATACACTAACATATCGTGCTTTAAATCTTAATGAAGATACATATTAATCTCGTGAGGCAAATGCTATCTTTCTATCTTTGGGATATAGGCCCAATAGAAACACTGCTGGGTCAAAGGGTATGTACTTTTTGATAACTTTTTGAGCATAGCTCCAAATTGCTCTGAGAGTGGAACTTTTAATTTAAAAAAAGGAAAATTCAGGAGAGGGATGAGATTGGGTAGCGGGGGGAATGCAATAAATTTGGTTTTGGATATGTTGGGTTTGAGATGTCTACCATTCAGAAACCACTTGCTTGAGATGTGCTCACAGCAGCTACCAACTTATGAAGGACAGGACATAGGAATGGTAAATTTTGACTATAGGCTGTGCTTAGGTTATACCCTGAGGGGCTCTTGCCCAGTCCAAGGAAGCCAGTGGTGGGAATGGGGAAATGTTGAAAGGGGGCAGTGCTTTTGTGCCAAGCCCATATTACCTGAAGGAACAGGGAGAGAAGAACTGCATACTACCTATCTTTTTACCCTCAGAATAGTTTAGGGGTGAAGGCATGACCCTCACTTAGGAAACTACTAGTCCTAGACTATTATGTTAAAATGTTTCCTTTGGAGAAAGAGATGAGTGATAAGTTTATGGAATATTATATGGGAGTGATTTCCTTAATTTTAAGACCAAAAGGTTTTTATTTAAACAAGTTTTTATTTTATTTTATTTCATTGGTACTTTGAAAGTCCTGTGCAGCCTATGGGACTTTTCTTAAAATAAATGTTTTTAAATTAATAAAATTAAATGCTTAAATGATAAAGGAAACAATTAAAATAATTATCTAAATATTAAAAAACCCACATGTTTAAAAATTCTGGTTAAGAACCCTTGCTTTAGATATAGCTAAGTCAAATGTGGGCCAAGGAGGCTGGGGTGGGAACAAATGCTTGAAGAATTAGAACAGTTTTCTGAACTACCTGCAGCTACAGGTAATTTATCTATAACTAATATAATCCTGACTATAACACAAATACAGTTTATTATTTCTTTTCTCTCCTTCCCTTTACAGATGGGAAATAAAAAACCTCATTTCACACTTCTCTGAGAAAGGCACTATTGAGCCCAGAATTGAAGATGGGGAAGAATAGGAGAAAGGCGAAATTGGATTTGAGAAATTATTTTGTGCGCTTAAGGATCCCAGGTTTTTCCCTTTTAGTATTGCCAAAATTTTCAGGTGACTTAAAGAGCAATGGAAAAACACATGGTGGTATTAGAATATAAATTAACTAAAATTTGTTAAATGTCTACTATGTGCTAGACACATATCACCAAAGATAGCCTTGTATGTATGAAGTAGTAAAAATTCTTCACTAAAACCACACATGACCAAAAAAAAGGGGCAAACCTGTGAAATAGTAAGAGTGAGAGAAGACAGATTATCAACACTAAAATGATAAAATTTCAAAGAAAGTAGAAGAAAGCATCCATTATTTGGATGTTGTTCTTTGTAATCAAAAAGAACCAAAATAACATCACGATTGCATGGTCAAAGTAAAAGGTGTGTTCAACTGTGGCTGATCAATACAAGCTCAGCAAGCTCTACCATAGGTCAGGCCCAAATACTTTATATAAACATTAGAGAAGGAGATATCTCCATCAATCATTTGGGTACCTCTTCTGTGGAGGACTTGTATAAGGCCTATCAGAAGCTATAGGGTGAGTTGGATCTGTAATATCTGAAATGGTTCCACAAATGGTATCCTAGATCTATTGAAACATTAAAGTAAATGGTATTTCAAAGTGGATTTATCTTACTTATTAATCCTTAATTTTTCTTTTCAGATTAATCAAATCCTTATTTTTCTATACAGATCTTGATTAGCATGTACTTTTGTAACTCATTCCAAATCTTAGCTTCATGTCAAAAATCTCCTGGGACTTTGCACATCTTGGGACACTTAGATGAGTTTGGGATCAGTTCAACACTTCAGTTCAACAGAAATTTGGGCCAAATCCCTTGTGGCTTCTCTCATCTACCAGCTATGACTTCATTTAGAGCATTATATCAACAACTATCTTCTTTCACAACTTGCCTCTGAAGTAATTCCCTGCTGACTGCTTTTTCTGTTAAAATGTCTTGAACTCTCTCTTTCCACAAAGAAATAAAAGATATAGTCATTGAGTTACTCTTCTTTCCTGCAATTATAAAATCTTTTTTTTTCATTTTTTTCTTTGACCAGAAAGACATTTTTTCCCCTCCCTCCTTTCCCTTTTTGAAAGGAATCTTTTCTCTTCCAATCTGCTTTCTTGTTGGATGTAACTAGAGATTATATACAATAACCAGAGTTCTTCCTTAGTCTGTGGTGGCTGTCTATTTTCAGCAACCATTAGTGAATCAAGAGAAAAAAATATTGAAAGCTTACTGTATGCAAAACACTATGCAAGGCACTCAAGGAAGTATAAAGTAATGTAAGACAAATATGCACAAGAAGCTTCTATTTCCTCTTTTCCCTTCCCATTCCCTAGAGGTATAACAGAAAGAACATTGGGTTTAAAGTCAGAGGTCCAGAGTTCAAATTCTGACTGACAATTATTAGGCAGCTATGTGAACTTCAGCAAGTTGATCAATTTCTAGACCTTGGTTTCCTCATCTGTAAAATAAGGAAGTTGGACTAAATCTTGAGGCTCATGGATGAATTTCATTGTCCATGAGTCTGAATGAAAAAAATTATGTCTTTATTTTCACTAACTTTTGGTTTATTTTATAATTTTGTGTGTTTTATTTTATGTATTTAAAAAATGTGATTCTTAGAAGAGATCTATTGATTTCACCAGATTGTCAAAGCAGGCCATGGCACAGAATAGGATAAGAAGCACTGGACTAGGTGATTTCAATGAAGCCTTCCAAGTTTCAAGTTTGTGGTCTTGGACGTATTTTAGAAATTGTTTTCTTAAAGGGCCTATCTCTTTTTCAGCAGAATGTAGCATTTTGGACAGAAAAGTGAATGTAGTTTTGAATGATTTTATCAGTCTTATTTCATCTTTAGTGTCCTTAGCAGACTCAGATAAAGTTTGTGCTTGTTTTCCCTTTTTGGTTTGCTGACCAAGGACACTGTGACTCCCTTTGACCATGTTATGAATACACAGCATACAAAACATAAGAGTTTTCAGTTCTTTTTTTATTTGTTTTTGAACTTGGTATCTTGTTCCAAACCTCATCCTTATATATTTTTCTTGGCACAGCTCTTGTGCTTTTTTGGAAATGCTTTTATTTTCAAAATAAACTCTTCACAGTCATCCTCTCCCCTGCCTGTCTGTTTTTCTGTTGCACACATACACACATATACACACATTTACTTGCAATAAATCTTGAGCAATCACCTACTCTATCTTTCTTTTTCTCTATCTCTCTGTTTCCCTCCCCCTCTCTCTCCCTACCTCCTTCCTTTTCTCCCTTTCTCTCTCCCTTCTTCTTCCCTTGCCTCTGTTTCACTCTTTTCCCCCTCCCTTCCCTCCTCTTTTCCCTCCTTCCCTCTCTCCTTCTCCTTCCTCTCTCTCCCCCCTTTTTCCCTCTCTCTCTCCCTTCCTCCCTCTCCCCCTACCTCTCTGTCTGTCTGTCTCTTTCTGCCTTTGGGGGAGTTTTGATAATGTGGCAGGCTTGGTGGCATAGGTGAAAAAATGCCACTTAACTTATGAAGCCAGATACTGACTTTTATCTTCCCAGAAACAATTCTGTAGTGCATATGAGAAAATGTTGAACCCTGCTGACAGTGATTTAATGTTATCAATTTAAAAATCATCTGACACTTGTAAATATGGAAAATGTAGTTTCACTTCAACATTAACGGAGATGATGGTTTCTACAATTCCTTGTGGCTATGTCAGTCCTGATGAACATAATGTTTTTTAAAAATAAGAATCAGCAGAAAATTTCCATAATAATCTGGAAGTTTGGAAGAAACAAAATTGCTTTTTAAAAATGAATCTAAATGATTTTTAAACTCATGCCTGGGCAACCTCCACTTAGTAGCTAGCTCCTACTGAAATTTTTAATCATAGAATTGCAGAGTTGGAAGGGATCTCAGAGATCATGCAAGCCTTCTCATACTTGAATAAAATATAAACAAGTCAATAATCCTTTAGGGAGTCCTTAGTATTTCATCTGGGGATGAAAAGAAGGGCAAAAGAGGTCTCTGTACTTAGGAACTAACAGCAGCAATCAGTGGTAGTATTGGTGCCATGATGCACTGAGTGCTAGACCTGGAGTCAGATTCATCTTCCTGAGTTCAGATTTGGCATTAGACACTGACTAGCTGTGTGACCTTGGACAAGTCACTTAACCCTGCCTCAGTTTCCCTATCAGTCAAAGTGAGCTAGGGAAGGAAATAACAAGTCACTCTAGTATTTTTGCCAAGAAAACCCTACATTGGGTCATGAAGTATTGGAAATGACTGAAATGACTCAACAACAACATACAAATGCAAGATATTTACTATGTAAATGGGAGGTAATTTCAGAGGTAAGGTGCCAACACTGAGAAATACAAGCAAAGATCTCTTGCCAAAAGTAGGATTTGAGTTGAGACTTGAAGAGAGGAAAAAAATGGAAGTAAGGAGGGAGAGCATTCTAGCCATGGAGTAGTTTGTGAAAAGAAAGAGTCTGGAAATAGAACATTGTATGTAAAGAACAGCAAGAAAGCAAATATTGCATAAAAATTCCCAGTTCTTTCTCAGAACAACCATTATCTAACTATGCTTTCCCAATATTATGCTCATAAAGTTTTTTTTGGTAGACCCAAGTGTAACCGTTCACATTTGTCTTTATTGAATCCCCAATGTTCTAGTCTGTGGTGATCCTTTTAGATACTGTCATCATCTAGTATCCAAAACAGCCCAGAGCTGGGACATCTGTGAAATTAATGCTTTGATACAAGTGCAAGATACTGATCCTTTTAATTGTGGACATTTTTATTACTGAAAGAGGCATAAAAAGGACATTAATGTGAGAAACGTAGGTTGAGTCCCCTGTGAGAGAAAACTGCTCTTCATATAAAACTGTGCGTAGAGGATCTGTCTGAAAGCAGCTCAGGCACAAGTACTTACTGAAGGTGAGGGTGATTGCAGTGCATTGTTGTCCATCACATCATTTACATATGACTGGTTTCAGGATTTTGAAGGATATTGCTGAGAAACTATAAATCAAAGAATTATTTGAAGATAATGGCAAAATTGTGTGTTGCTTATTTATATCATACCTAAGAGAATATGGACTTTGGGTTTTTCAATTTAAATTAGAGATGGGTCAATTCTCATATAGGACCTTATTGGAAAGCCTTTATTTCAAGAGAAGATGAGAAGTCAGAAATTAGGAGACTAGAAAGACAGCAGCTGACTGCAGAAAGAAGCTCATGATAGAGACTGTCCTCTACTGCTTGAAAGAAGCAGCTGCTGCTTTAGGCTGAACTGGCTGAGAGAGCTGACTGAAGCCTGGCTGGATCTGCAGTTGCTGGAAGCTTATGGGAGGAAACATCCCCTTTTTACTATGAGAAGAGATGGCTAGGCTTGTTCTTTAGAGCCATGGAGAGTGTGAGACCCATCTGAAGAGAGGAAAGCTCTTGGATCTAGTTGGAGAAAATCATAATCTGGTTAGTTTGTAAAGAGCTGATTAAACCTATCGCTTCATATAACCATCTATAAATCCAGGTGTAACCTCTGAGGGGCTGCACTATATTGCTCTTTAATTGCCATTTCTGACTTGAAGGACAATAACTCTTTAGGGCCCTTATGAGAGAGCTGGGGAGTTGCTTGTCAGTGAAATATTTTAATACTATTTCAGTGCATAGACAAGGGAAGAGACCTGGAAAGCCACAAATTCTGTGTTTATTATTGTTTCAGAGGAGCAAGGGTAGCAGAAAAGTGATTTCATCTAGTAAGAAAGCAGAGAAACTCAGAAGAAAGAGCAGATAAATTGAAATTAATATTTTCCCCTAAAATAGATCACTAATATTCAGAGACATAAATTGTCCCCAGAATATGAGTTTTACAACTCAAGTATTTCACTTTTAGATTTCTGCAAGAGTATACCCACTATCTTTCATGAACAATATGTGCCATGGTGGGAGAGTGTGACCCAGGTTTATATTATATATACTGTTATATTTTCATTATTCTTGCTCTTGGTTTTAATAGAGTAAATGTTATGCTGTGGTTTTGATCTGGCCATTTTGGCATGTATAGAGCCTCCCTCCCCTTCTTTGCCCTGTAAATGGAATCAGTGAATGATCATGAACAGTTTAGTGAGTTTTCTTATAATTTCAATTCACCATTCTATCAGCAGTCTCTATGTGTATGTATACTTATGAATATATATATATATCTATATATATATATGAATGCATATAATATGTAATCAGTGATAGAGGGCCAGAAAGAAGATTGGCATCCATCCATCTATCTATCTATCTATCCATTCATCTATCTATCTATCTATCTATCTATCTATCTATCTATCTATCTATCTATCTATCTATGAATCACTATCTTCCTTTAGATCCTCTGTTATTGACTATGCCTGACCCATTTTTGATAAAACTATGCTGGTTCTTTGAGTTCATCTGTTTTGCTTCTATATGTTCACTAACCACTTCTTTAATCATTCTAGATATTTTCTAGGAATTGGAGATAATCTCTTCGGTATATGGTTCACAGACTCCATTTTCACTTCTGTAATAAGGCAGTACTTATTCCATTCTCTATGATTTTTCCAAGATCACTGATAATAACTCATTTGTCACATTTACCAATTCTATCAGTATCTGAAGATGTAATTCATTTAGTCCAGGTGACTTGAATTCATCAAAACCAATCAGGTATTCTCTCTCTGCTTTTCTTAGTATATCATCTTATTTACATCTATTCTGTACTTAGAAGAGAAAGGACTAGAATAAAATAGGGATTGATTTTTTAAAAATCCAGTGTAAGAGTTTAAATGTTCTGGTTAATCCTTTCTGCTAATATGTTAGCAATTTCTTATAACTTTGTATCATTTGCAAATATGATAGTGATACCATATATCATCTTCAACTTCATACATAGAATTGCTAAAATATTAAATGACATGGGACAAAGTACAGATCCCTGGTCACTTTACTGGAAAATTTCTTCCAAATTGATTTCAAACTATTAATGACAACTCTTTGAGTATAACCTTGCAAGCAGTTTTGAATTTACCAATGGGGTTATCATTTAGCTCAAGTATAAGCAACTGACAGAAAAAAAAAGTAAACTTTGTCAAATGCTTTACTGGTGGACAAACAGCTTTACAGAATTCTCCTGATCTAATGGATGAGTAAACCTGTAAATTCAATTCAATGAAAGGTAGCCTGATGTAGAGCCCAGTTTCTTAAACTCTGGATCACAATCCCATGTAGTATCTCATAACTGAATGTGGAGGTTGCAAAATTGTGATAGTAAATGGTTGCTTTGTATATCTATTCTATATACCTATATGCCCGGGTTCTTGTAAAAATTTCTCAGATGAAAAGAGATTATGAGTAGAAAAAGTTTAAGAAAGCCTAATATAGAGAATAGGGTTCTGATATGAATTAAATCTTGTTTTAGATACTTAATTGTTGTGTGACTCTGGTAAATAATTTAACTTTTCTGGGCTTCCATTTCCTCATCTGTAAAATAAAACTGTTGTATCCAATGGTCTCTAAATTATTTTCCAGCCCTAAATCTATAATCCCTTATAAAACTCATTTCAATGCAGCAAACATTTATTGTGTTTACTCTGTGACTGGGGTTGGGGTTAAGGGACAACATAAGCAAATACAAAATTAAAAGGCAATATTTTTGAAGAACCATTTGAATCGGAATGACTACTTGTAGGATGTAGCCCTTGAACTGAACCTGTCAGAAAGGGAAATTAGATTAATCTGGAATGAACTGTTCTTGATGAAAACATGCAGATTGAGTTTTAGCACTTCCTTTGAGGTCCATTGCCACTTAAAACATACATTCTAGAATTTTTTGGGTTTTGAAGTCAAGCTTCTATATTGACTCCATTCTTTTCCCTTTAGAGGGAAAATTAGGACACCATTTGTTCTTCTCCAGTTCTGAAATATGTTCCACTTCTCCACAATGTATCAAAGGAAGGGTCACCCACAGTGGTGCAGCAATGACATCCTTTAGTACTTGTGGCCTTTTTTTTTTACATGATTTGTCCATAAACTAAATACTAGTGCACTTGATTTTTAAAATAGAAATTTAAGACTTTTCTTTTTCCTCTATTAAACTTCATGCTGTTCTTCAGGCCCATCATTCCAGTCTGCTGACATCTTCTTAAACCATGAATTTAAAATTTAGGTGTTGAACTATTTCTCCCAACTTGGTGGCATTTATACTAAAAGTATCAACCACATAGTCTCTCCTGTGTAAGCCTGAACCAGATTAAAATATCACTGGGAAATTTTTTTCATAGAATAAATAAAAAGCACAATAAAACAGATAATATTACATTTGAAACAAAGAGTCCTGCAGAGGTTCGTTTTTATTTGTTTGATACCACTGAGTTACACATTTGCTAAGAATAAATTCTAGGTCTTTCTCTAAGTTGATAACAGAAAAGCAACCATCAAACAAACAAGAAACAATAATATTTTATCAGGAAAAAAGAAGAATTAAGGAAATATGGTAGTTGTGTTCAAGTATTTGAGAGTCATTCTTTGGAAGAGATATTATACTTTTCTACTTTTTCTCCAGAGAATAGGATGAGGGGCTACGGACAGAGGTCTATAGAAGCAAGAATTTTTGTACAGTGGAAAAGCATTCTGACAATGAGAGTGATCACCGTGGGAATGGGCTGCCTTGGGGACTAATGGGTTTCCTTTCACTAATCACCAGGGAAATCATGCTTGATTTCAAGTCATATGGGATATGATGGAGAAGAGATTCTGGTTTGGGTTTAGACTAGCCTGTGAGGTCTCTTCCAGTTCTGATGCTGATGAGATCTGATGCTGCTGTTCATCCTGATTTTGCTACTTCTTATCTGTGTGGTTTGAGGCAAGTCATTTAATGTTTACTTTGCTCACTTACAAAATGAGTACAATGGAAAAGATAACCTTCAAGATTTCCTCTAGCATTAAACCAATATACCCAATATGTAGATTTTAGTTGATGACAGTTCAAGTTGTCAGTAGAATATATGACTATCAAACAGACTAATTTAATCTGAGAGTCCACTAGAGTATCAGCACGGAATAGATGAAAAAAACATTAATTTTGGACAGAATTTGGGTCCAAATTCTACTTTTGATACTTGTTATCTGGATGACCCCAGACATATCAGTGAACTTTTGTGGGTCTCAGTTTTTTGATCAATTTTGATTGATCTTTGAGCTAGATAACCTTAGAATATATTATTCTTTCCAGCTCTGGCTCTATTATCCTAAATAAAATGTCCTGATTAAGGGAGGTATTTAGTTCACTACTTTTTCTGGTTTGACTATGATGTTGTATTCACTTCTGGGTATAACATTTTTAAGGTGATATTTCTTGGTATGTTATTCATATATAATTATATTTATACATTATATAATCTACATATTTTGGGAGACAACATAGTATAGTGGAGAGAAGACTGACTTTAGAACCAGGAAGAAATAAGTCTAAGCCTTTCCTTTATGACATTTTGATATTGTATGTTCCCGAGCAAGTTACCTAACATTTAAGTTTCCCAGACCACTCTCTAAAACTATAAATTTCAGAGAGGATGTAGATCTGGATTGGTATAGAGAGTACTCTCCATACCATTGAAATAATTGATCCGGGGGGAAAATGAAAAGAGTCTAGGTATAAAGAGAGGACAAAGAATCATTTAGTTTAGCAGATATTTATAAAGTTGCTAGTTTCTCCTTTGTACAAATCTGACATGAAGAGGTGGCCCTTCTTGCAAAGTTCAGCTAGCTATTCTATTTGCACCCATATCCTATCCACTTACATCTCTTCTTGGTGCATATCCCATTTTTCATTCCCTTTCCTCCAAACTTCACTTTCTTCCTATCTCTTGTGGCCTCCCCTTTGCTCACTACCATCAGTTCTATTCTTAAACAATTTTGATTTGAACCTTCCTCATCTCCACCCATTGTTCTGAATTTTCCCTTTCATAGCCAAATGCTTAAGGGGAGAACCTTCTCTCCCTTCTCTCCCTCCAGCCTATTCTTGCTGTCTCTACATCCTCACTTTTCACTCACTTGGCATCCTTTTGCAATCTATTTTACAATTTCAGTAAGCAACTACAATTATTCTCTCCAAGGTTACTAGCAACTTCTTAATTGCTAATTCCAGTGGCTTCTACTTGGTCCTCATCCTTATTGCCCTCTCTGCCTTTTACACTGCCATTTACCCTCTCCACTTTTCCACTTTTACTTCATTCTCTTGCTCTTGCTTTTTTTGTCCTCTTTTTCTTCTCTTTTGCTAAAACATTCCTGTTTCACTCTAAATAGTTTTTTCACTTTATCCCCTTTATCACAGTGACCTGATCTCTATGCTAATTCCCAGATCTACATATCTAGCCTTATTCATTCCCCTGAGTTCCTGTCCTACATCACCATCTGCAGGATAGATATCTCCAAATGAATGTGCTCTAATAATATCCAACTCAACTAGACTAAAAGGGAACTCATTATTTTCTCTCTAAACCTGATGCTCTTACAAAATTCCTTCTTTCTTTCTTTTTGCTAAAATAATTGGACTTAAGTGACTTGACTAGGGTTATCCAGCTAGAAAGTGAGGTCATATTTGAACTCAGGTCCTCCTGACTTCAGGGTTGGTTCCCTATCCACTGCACCATCTAGCTGCCCCCCAAATTCCTTCTTTCTATTGAGGGTACCGACATGCTCCCAGGCATCCTGGTTTGTCATCTTTGAGTAATGTTCGATTTCTCTTCCTTACATCCCATATTTAATCTGTTGCCTTTTTTTTTTTTTTGGTGTGGTTTATATCTCCCTCCATTGATTTCACATCTATATTCATTTATATATTTATCTGTTAACATATTGTCTCCTTCCCAGTAAGATGTCCTTGAAAGCAGACACTTTAAGAAAGACAGACTTAACTGAATCATAGAACCTCAGATTTAGAAGGGATATTGCAGATTATTTAATCCATCCTCTGTATGAATAGGCAACTCCCCCACTCCAGGACATTTTCTACAAATGATTATCCAATCTTTACTTGATTTCCAGTGAGGGGGAGACACACTACCTTTCTGGGCATCCCATTCAACTTTTGGAATTTTAACTGATAGGGTGTTTTGCCTTAAATTGAGATAAAATTTGCCTCTCTTTAACTACTACCTAGTTGTGAGTTGTCTATATGAAGTAAAGTATATACTAGCATACTTCTTCCTAATTACAGTTCTTCAAATAGACACTTATCATGTCTCCCCTAAATCTTCTTCTTTCTAGGAAAATACAACTCCATTCCTCCATGATTTTAGTCCTTTCATCACTGCATTCTGCCTTGTCAGTATCTCCAATCAAATCTCCCTCTCCTCATATTAAATTGATGGTTAAGCCCCTCTGCCCCCAGTACCCAAGAGTCATTTAATGTTAGATTTCAAATAGATCTAGAAATCATTGAGAACAAGTCCCCATCTGATTTCTAAATAAATCATTTCAATTTTCTCTGAAACACAGCTCACAGACCAATAATGCTTTGTCTAGGAGTCAGCATTTACTGGCTAATTATTGAACTATGTTTCAAAAGTTGTTTCAGTGGAAAGTTTTAACTCATTCTTTTCCCCCTCCCTATCTTCTCCCTCACATTTGGTGCTCAATAGAAATGTTTCATTTGACTATAAAAGATAAATTCCTCCAGGAAATACACTAGATGGCAGTGCAGTAACTTTCAATTTCAGGTGAAGAAAATGTCTAGGCAAGTGGGGTTTAACAAGAAAATGGCTGTTACCTGAATTAAAGTCAGAGATTATAAGAGAGAGGAGAGGGGAGGAAAAGTATTAGCTAAAAGGAGGATGGGGGTGAATGCGCTCTCAATTTACCCACTCTGGTGATGTTCATGTCACCAGAGACTTTCTTTCTCTTGTTTAATGAAATCCAGACCTTTAATATTTTTATGAACCTGTGATCTTATCATTGTGGATATCCACTCTAGTGACCCAATTACACCTTGTGCAGGCCTTCTTATCCTGTATGACTGCCTGCCCACATCCTCCCACAGATCCTCCATAGAGGTCCATTCAATGCCCTGGGGCTGTTTTTTTTTTTTTAGCTATCTTAATATTACCAGGATATCAGTGTATCTCCTATGTTGTCCTTCAGTTATTCCTTATTCTGCCTATATGATTTATATCTCCTTTTCTGGTTATACCTCTCTCTCTTTCTCTGATAGTATCCTTTATTGAGCCTCTTCTCCAGCACAATTTTTCATTGGCAATGTATATATTGTCATATTCATGCCTACTATATATCTCTCCATTGCTCTTTGGGTGACCCATAACTTAGAGAGGTACATAAAAATAAGTTGTAGTTCAATGAAAATGTGTGGCAAAATGAATTTCTATCCAAAGAATTGTATTTTCTCTTTTGATTGTAGGATCATAGATTTAGAGCTGTAAGGAAACTTAGGGGTCATTGCATTTAACCTTCACATTTTACAGATGAGGAAAATGGACTGAGACAGTTTAAATGACTTGCTTAGGATCATATAGCTAATGCAACTTGGTCTTAGGTCTTCCCAATCCAGTGTTTTATCCATTGTAACACCTAGTTTCTACTTAAATAAATTTGGAGAGAAATTGCAATAAAAATGTTCCCTTTGAATGTAATAAAAATTGCTTAACAATGCAGCAAGATGATTTATAGCATATATTTAAAGGAAAGATGATCACTTCTGGCAAAACTTCTGGCAAAATTTGAACAATGATTTTTCAGATATCTATAATGTAGAACCTTAAATTGGTCACTCAATATGAATAACTTAAATGATAATCTAGCAGTCAGGGTCAGTTACCTACTTTGCGCTCCCTGATCCTAAAGGTTTCAATGCTTAATAAGAAAGATATTTTATGTTTCTCATGTGCTTTCACATATTTTTCGTATATTCTCACATACTATGATTTTTTTGTCTAAGAATTACAACTTACTTAGATATTTTAAGATTTATTTTATAATAGAAGAAAGTAAGCCCATAGGAATATCAAACTCACAGTAAGTTAGAGTGAATCAGTGATGCAATGATATAACAATGAGATGGCAGACAAATATGCAGACTTAATTTAACTAACAAATCTTGTTCCTCTGACAAAGTCAGGAAGAAAAAGGGGATTAATCAGTTAACAAGCATTTATTGAGCATGTGATATATGCCTTTATGTACTTAATAAATGCTTATTGGCTGATTTTCCTTCCTATTATCATTAACACTATAGTGTTATAGAATTTCAATTTATTTTTCCACACTTTGTCACATTGTAATTCTCATAGTAATTCTGTGAAATATTCAGTAGAACTATCATTATCCCCATTTTACAGAAGATTCTCCAAGTGGCAGCTGAGTGATTTTCTCAAAGTCAGAAAGAGAGCTGGGACTTGAAACCAGGTTTCCAGCCCCACTCTTGAGGCACAATCCCCTTGAGAGTCAACTAAAACACACCTGATATGAGGACTATTTTTTAAAGGTCCAGCTTGAGTCCTTTATGATGCTTGAGATCTTTAAATATTCCAGCTTACATGCTTTTCTCCTATTGTAGGAGAACTATAACTCATATTGTAGTTGAAGTTTATAGGTGATAACTTATCCTTTTGTCATTTCCTGAACAAGGAGGAGTGAAATGGATGATAGGAAATTGAAACTTAGGGTCAAAGATTTCAGATCACTAGGAGATGAACTCTGTCCCAGTTCCATTCTGGGTACCACCTTTTAAGAAGGCTATTGATAGACAATAGCCAACTTCCAGAAAAGGACAAAGAAAGAGGGTGGACAAGGACCTCTTTTAGATGGCAAATAAGGCTCAGTTGAGTGAACTGAGGATGTTCAGCCTGGAGAAAAGAAGACTTAGGGAAGATACACTAGCATTTAAAAAAAAAGTATTTGAAGGGCTGCCATGTAGAAGAAGTAGTGTTTTATGTGGCTCCAAAGGGCAAAACTTGAATGATGGATGAAACTTCAAAGAACAGATTTAGAATCAGTTAATGGGGGGAAAAAAGAAAAATCCAAACCTTTCTAATAGTTTTTGTTGTTGTTCAGTCATTTTTCAGTCATGTCTGACGCTTCATGATCCTATTTGAAGTTTTCTTGGTAAAGATATTGGAGTGTTTGCCATTTCCTCCTCCAGCTCATTTTACAGATGAGGAAACTAAGGCAAACAGGGTTAAGTAACTTGCCCAAGGTCACACAGCTAGAAAATGTTGGACACCAGATTTGAATTTAGAAAGCTGGGCCTTCCTAACTCTAAGCCAGGCATTCCACCCATTGTGCTCCCTAGTTGTTGTCCAAAATTAGAATGGACCACAGAGGATGTCAATCAGAAGTTGGATGACTACTTGCCAGAATTTTATAGATAAGAGTCTAGTTTAGGTATGAATTAGACTAAATGGTCTCTGAAATTCTGTGATTTCCTAAAGGTATTCTCTAATTGCTTCATGTGTGTAAATGTCTCATCTCCCCAGACTATTAGAATCTTGGGCAAAGTGTTTTTTATACTCCCATAGCATCTAGTTCAGGGCTAAGAACAGAAGCACACAATTCCATTTGTACGGGATCTCAGCAACCATCTAGTCCAACACATAGGGGAACAAAGAGCTTCTCCTACAGCCCATCTACCAACTTGTCATTCACCTTTGCTTGAAAATCTTCACGGCAGGAGAATCTGCTTCCTCCAAAGAAGACTGTTCCACTTTTGGATAGCTCGAATTGTTCAGATTTTTTTCCCTTTTATGCATCATCTAAATTTATCTCTTTGCAAATTCTACCCACTGTTTCTAGTTCTTTTTGGGGGGGGGGTCAGGAGGGGAAAAATCTAATCTCTTTTCCACTTGATAGTTTTTAAAAGTTTTTGAAAATAACTTCTGCCTCACTTCCCTTTCTACTCTCCTCCGGGCTAAATGACCCAGCTCACTGTAGTTGAAAAAGCATGTGACTTGGAAGCATCAGATCTTATCAGGAGTCCCAGATATATTTCTTAATAACTATATGACCTTGGTTAAGCCTGTATGATCTGGGGTGGGGAGATACAGTAGATTTGAAGTTTGAAAATCTGGGCTTAATCTTGGCTCTGTGATGTTGGGTTTGCCATCTAGTTTTTCTGGGCCTCAGTTTCCACAACTGTAAATCAAGAGAGTTGGACTAGGTCTCCTAAAAGGTCATTTCCATCTTTAAATTTATCCTTTTGAGCCTTGTTTCCATTAAACAGGGGAAAAGAACATTTATACCAATAGCTAGCTAACATACTAAAAGTAACCTTAGAGTCTAACCCCTTTATCTTACACATGAGGAACCTGAGGCTTGTTTAGGTAAAATGACTTGTCCAAACTCACAGAGATAGTAAATACTAGAAATGGGATTAAAACCCATGTCCTGTAATGTCAAATCAATTATTTTCCCTAATGGAATCCCACTATTATAGATACTTAGAATAGAATTGTGAGGAACTGTATGTGACCATGCTCTTTGCCAATTCCAGGAGATACTTTGCAAATTCAAATGAACTATTCATCTAAATTCCAGACTGGAGAAGAGAAAATCTAGTGGAAAAAGTAATTGTGCTTCTTCCTTTCTGCCTTTCAGAATTGTTTATTGACACCTCTCCTCCCCTTCTTGGAGGAAGGGTGCCTATCACAGGAGAATTGAATCATCTGGCTGTCACTTGAGTGTGTATTATCATTAATGAGGATGGGGTGGGGTGGTCCATTAGAATTTGGTTCACTTGGGTGCATATGTCTTGGTTTATAGAAGGATTTTAATGAGAAAAGGAAGTAATCACACATGACATGTCTATCATCATTTTTACAAAATGGATAACCCTTTTAATATTCTGCAGAGAGAAATAGCTACATTGGAATGTAAAGTCCCTTGTCTAGAGTCTGTGAAGCAGTTGAAACATTAATATACATATTCATGGCAGCCAAATTCCAGCTTTAACTTTAACCAACATTTATGATGAATTTTGCCCAAGGTTCCTGTGAAGATGAGCTTTCAGCACTTGGCTATTATAGATTTTCTAATTGTGATTCAATTCAATAACTGAAGTGTGGTACAGTGGAGAAGAGAGCTAGATCTGGGATCGAAAGACTTAGATGTAAATATTGGCTTTGCCACTTAGTACCTAAGTGACCCTGGGCAAGTCTGCTACTTAGTGCTCACTTGGAACCCACTTGGTGACCTTGGGTAAGTCTGCTGAGTATCCACTTGTAATTTTGGGCAAGTCTGTGGGCCTTTGTTTCCTCATTTCTAAATGAAGGTATTGGGCCTTGAAGGTTCATTCCATCTTAGTATCAATCATTGTAATTGTTGAATGAATGAAATGACAAAAGGCAGTTTGTTAGATCTCAGGTATGTAGCAGACCCTGTGCTAGAAACTGGGAATACAAATACAAAGGTGAGACAGTTGTTCCTATGGAGCTTACAGTGTAATAGGAGAAAATCATACATATTGTTGGGAGTTGTGGTTAGGTAAGGAACTCTTTATCTGGGGACAAAATTCAAACATTTATTTAGTAGCTACTGTGTCTATTACATTCTACTAGGAAGTAGGAGAGGTACAAAGTTTAAACAAGATATAATAGCTGCCATTTAGTCAGAGGACCTAACTTCAAATTAACTTCTCTGGACCTCAGTTTCTGCATCTTTTAGTTAAATTAAAAAGTTAGAAAATAGTAGTATATTATATTTGACTTCAATATGAAGGACTTAAGAATGGAAGATGACTCTTTAGACTCTTTAGACTTTAGCTCAAATATTGAGCTGTGTAGCATCCCTACAATGTGTTAGGAGGGTTGTGAATTCAATGTTTCCAAGACTTGCTTAGCAGGTGATATGAGTATACAGTCTTCTCTTGACATTTGAAGGGGTTAGGGGTGCAAGATCCTGGCAAATAGATCCATGCTCTATTCCAAATGTTCATTTAAAAATAATTCAAATCATTTTTATTTAACATATGATACAAGTAAAACAACATACTGTAACCATGAAAAGTTACAGTTTCCATGAGAGAAATTAGTATCTTGCACATTATGTAAAGTCTTCAAAACCAATGGTGTAGCTGTGTTAATTGCTTCGCGGATTTCCTTCTCTCCCTAAAAGTACAAAATACAAAAATCATTGCAGGAGAAAAACTGCATGCCTGAGTCTTTATGGTAGAGAGATAAAGAAGAGGCATTTCCAAAGAGAGTGCATACTTTGCAGTTATTTAGTGCACTGAAATTTTAAACAAAATTTGGTTGTTTGTAATAAATTTATGCAATGTATACTTAATAGAAGCAAATGACAAAATAATATATAGCATTATGATAAAATAATATGCAGTAATTATGCTTACTATTTTTAGTTTTCTTCACATGTGTCTCACAGTACACTCTAAATTCCCCCAATTCCCTTCCACATCACAGGAGTTAGGGGTATGGCACTTCTGTGATCTGGAAAATTCACATGAAAATTTTTGAGCCTCTGTAATAGAGAAGAAGTCTGAATTATTATGTTCTTAAAAATAAAATATATTGATTTTATACAATACATCTATTTTTTGCATTTATGAGTTGCTATTTTTTCCTATGTCATCTGCAGCACCAGCAAAACTCTCCAAATTCCTATTTAATTTTTATGGCAATTTGCAATATATCAAAACTGTGATGGGGAATGGCACAATGTGGAAAGGTAACTAATTCTTGATGATCAACCCACGAGTAACTAAAACTGTGAATGTGAAATCTGCAAATGTTGAGGAATGACGGTGATTCATATTCTTTTGGATTTCTGCCCATGGCTTTCAACTGGTCCAAGTCATATTCTAGGACCTATACGTACTAACATCAGATAATCACTAGATTGGAGAAATACCAATATGAGAAGAAGATGGTCCTGGGGACCCATAAAAGATTGGTAAAGAACCCATCAGCACCTATCTTTGATGGAAGCTATAGTGCACTGCAGGACCTTTACTTCCACAATTCTGACAGTTTCTAAGTTCAAGTTCAACTTCAAGTTGTCCACCACGACAGCACCTCTGACCAAACTTCTGAAGCACCCCAAGTATTTCCAATGGTTAACAGAATAAGAGGACACATTTAATGACTTCAAATTCTATATGGATATACCAGAATTTTTAAGAAAGGAATTATCATGGAGAGCAATAAAACAAGAACTTGAATGAGGTATATCTTCTCATAGTTCATTTGTCCTTCTCCACACCCTGGTCTTAAAGATACTTTTCTCATTAGTTGATTGAAGAAGACAAATTATGTGAGAGAGACAATTCTTCTGAGAGAATAAACTTCTTGCAATGAGTCACTTTAGAAATATAGAAGTTGCACTTTGAAGAAGTAATAATTCATTATTGTCCAGACTTACCTTAAGAACTTAGAAAATCCTCAAAACGTGTGATAATTTAATCAATTAAATCAATCCCAAACATATTAGGCATCATTAAACATATTTTTAAAAATTTTGAGTTCCAAATTCTATCTCTCCCTCTTCTCTTACTGAGATGGTAAGCAATCAGATATGTTATATGGACATCAGTTTTTTTTTTTTTTTTTTTTTTTTTTTTAGACAGTAAGTTAACAATCTTATAAACAGAGCGATCTGTTTGGAAGACTTTTCTAGATTCTAAACTTTGCTATCACTATAGGTCAAATAGAGGTATTACTATTATTTGAACAACAATTTGAGTCAACAATTGAGTTAACAAGCATTTATTAAAATTTCCAAGTTATCAGGCATTGTGCTGAGCATTGGTGCTGCAAATAAAGGCAAAAAAAGCAGTCCTTGTTCTCAAAGAGCTCATAATCTAATAGAGGAGGCAATATACAATTATGTATGAATAAGATGTATACACAATAAGTTACACATAATCTCAGAGGAAAAGTAGAAGCATAAAGTACTTCAATTATCTGCCTATCTGCCAAGTGAGTATCATGCAGGCCTGTCTCAGATGAACTCCTATACAGTCACATTATGCTTATCGTGTCCATGCTATCTCCTAGTAAGTTTACATGGTCATACCACTTGCTTAATCTCTTCCAAGACAATTTAGCAGTGGTCACAGGGCAGGAGGGACTGTTTAACCTTATATTTAGACACTTGTTATTGGTAGTCTTAATCGTCACATTACTTAAAATGCAGAATGATATGCTTTTGCTTCTGGATGGAGTACATATAACAAGAGCTGGAAATATGAGTATGTTTACTAGGAGTCTTGTGAATTTAATCAAAAAGGATTTAAACTGAGAGGAAGGGGAAGAAAAAAGGAAGGAAGAGGAGGAAACTGCCCAAATGAATCTATCAACTTAGATGAAATAATGTATAGATATCATAAAGGAAGACTAAATTAGAGTAGTGCAGAAATTTATGAGACAAAATCCAAGAAAGAAGCATACAATAAAACCCAAAGTCTTGTAGTTCTATACACAAATAGTATAAAGTATGAATGACAAGGTGACCTGGAGATTATGAGGTAAAGAGACAAATTTGATTTTATAAGCATTAATGAGATTTCATGAGATGGAACCCATGATTGGATTACAATTTTGGAAAAGCATGTTTTATTCAAAAGAAAGAAAATTGTTATTAGGGAACTGGAGGCAAAGTAGTATTATATGTTAATAAGATATATTTATTTGAAGAAATCCATTAACCTAAAGGGGGAATCTAGTGGAGACCATGTGGGCAAAGGTCAATGGAGACAGAAAAAGAAGTGGTATCATCTTTGGAGACCTGGACAAACAGAGAAAATAGATGAGCAATTCAAGAAACAGATAAACCAAACCTGTCATGGGAGTATACTGGAATATTAAAGGGGAACTTCAGTCTAAATGTATTGAAATTTTCTTGTGTAAAAGAGTCACAGCTGATCTATTTTTTATGATTGTGATTTTTTTTTAAATATGGATGAAGTAATATGCTTGAAGAAACGTGGATGAAGCTTGTATCCTAAAACTGGTTTCCACCAAGAAAAGGAGAAACTACAGTTGTGACCTGACTGGAATGGTGAAAAGTAATACTATTACTACCCATATTCAGAATATTCTTACTTTTATGCAGATTTCCATTCAAGGCTAGAATTATATTCTTATTGACATTGGCATCTATGTTATTTATGGCTTTGTCTGGACTAATCTATACTATGGAGCGATAGTTTTTATTGTTATCCAACTCCATTTTATTCATAAGGATAACATGAGAAACTTTGTTAAATGATTTATTGGAAAGGCGTTATAACATCCCTGACATCCTCATAACCTATTAATGTAATAATTCTGTTAGAAAAAGAAATAATTTTAACTTGACAAATCTTATTCTTAATGAACCTATTCTAGATTTTAGTAATCATTTTTTACCTTTTCTCATTTCTCTTCTCTTTTATCCCATCTTTTTTTTCATCCATCTCTAGGTAAAACTATTCTTCCCAGATTTTGTTAGAGGCTCTTTCCCCATCAAAAGTCTATCACTGTATATTATAATGTGTTTAAGAAATCCATATCCTTGAATCTGACACCATTTTATTCATCAGTCTGTTTTTATCTCAATTTCTGATCTTTGCTTTCTATTGGCAGCAGTGATTACACTACCTGGATTCCTAAGTCAATTGGTTTTTTGATGATGTCTTTTTAGTCTCTATATATTGTTTTCTAGCTTTTCTAGTAGTATCATTTGAAAGAAGGAAGAAGGAAATATATATTAAGTACTTAGGCATACAAAGCACTGTGCTAAGCTCTAAAGATACAAATAAAAAAAGCAAGATAGACTCTGTTTTCAAGGTGCCACATTCTCTTGGGGGAGACATTACACATGTAAAGTTTCAGCTGCAAACCAGATAGAAAAGTCCCATCATGACTGGCTGATCTGTCCTGCTTATTCCATGGAAATCATTAGTTGTGGCAGTGGTCCTCAGATCTAATCAATTTTAGAAGGCTTTCTGAGCAGAAGGTCTATTTCCTAGTTTTTCATGTCAGGCAATCATTTGGCTGTTTGTGTAACACTCAGCAGGGAGTCAATGATCATTAAGATATCTCCTTGCTATGAGTATCTGAGATGCCCCTCCTTCTGCTACCCCCAACTTACCTTCCTTCCTTTTCTGTGTTTAGACTCCAAGTATAAATATAATAACAATGACTAGAATTTATATATTATTTTATTGTTTGTAATATACTTTACATAGGCCAATTACATGGAGCAGAAGGGACTATATTAAGACACAGAAATAAAGTGCTAATATTCCACTCCTATTTTATTTCTGTTTTCTTTAACAAGGATAATTACTTTCAGACTGGAAAGGCTGAACAAATGTGACTGAGAATAAACTAAATCCTGAGAAGCATTGAGGAGATAGTAAGAGCATACTTTAAAGCATAAATAGCTACTTTAAAGAAGTTTAAACTTCCAGGTCTAAATAAATTATATCCCAGAATGCTGAAAAAGCTTTAAGTTTAGTAGGACAACATGCCCAGGGCTCTAGTGTTGGCTTAGAAATGGAGAGGAAAGCCTAAGATTGAGCCTTGGGACTACTTATATAAAATAATAGTAAGTATGAGGCTTGAGGCATAATTTCCCATTATCTCAGGACTAGTACTTGATCACATCAATAGTTGATAAAAATAAAATAAAACAAAACAAAAAAAAGATCAAGCAAAGGAGAAGGGGCCCAAACATTGATAGCTACTATGGAAATAGAGAAAATCATTCATATTCATATTTAGAGGAAGATGATAGAGTTTTTAAAAAGACATTCTTTTTTCATTGTGAAATGTCAAATGGTCCCAAACACAAAAAGATTTCTTAGAAGAACTTAAAAAAGACTTTAAAAATCAAATAAGAGAGATCAAGGAAAAATTAGAAAAAAAGTAAAAGCAATCAAAGAAATTCAAGAAAATTTAATCACATTTTAGAAATGTGATTATGGAGACATTATGAGAAATCTTCGAGTAATAATAGAAAATTGAAGAAATACTAGAAGACTGGAAATGGACAGATGTAGCCAGAATTATCAAAAAAGAAGAAAAGGGTCAATTTCTGAGCTTTGCAAACTACTAAACTCCACATTAAGCCTTGACAAAAGGAGAACTGCTAGTAATGAATATTATGAAGTAGGAGAAAGTAGATTCAGATCCTTGTGCTATAATTCACTGTGTTTGTGACCTTGGCAAGTCATTTAACCTTCCCTGGAATCAGAACACTTCTAAGATAAGTAAGATGTCTTCCAAATCTGATATTTCTAAGAAGGAAAAACTGGTGGTTTAGCATCATTTATTGAGATTATGTATTCATCCAAAGAAAAGGACAAATTCAATGAATTAGCATTTTGAAACAAAGGATTCTAAGTCTTAACCTTGTGAGGAAGATGAAGTTATTATAATAAAATTCATCAAGGTTCCCTGAAACATCAGAGAAACAGCTTTAAGAAGTTCCAGAATGTTTTAATAGACCAACTGTATGAAAATGTAAAACAACTGAGAACAGAAATTAGAACTCTTAAGGAAGAAGTCAGCTGGGCTAACTAGAAACAACCTAATTCAGGGTAAAAGATATCAATATTTCACATAAAACTAAAGTTTCTGAAAAAGAAAATGATAGAATTGAAAAATAAATGTCTGAACAGAAAGAAAAATGATTAAAGAAAATTAAAAAAGATTGTTAAATGAAATGAAAACCAAAAAACAAGAATTTTGAAATTGAAGATAGTCTGTGAAGATACAATCTAAAGATAAAAAATTTCTTAGAAAAATATCCTACAAAAAAACTTGAATATATACTTATCAAGGAATAATATAGAAAATTCTCCAGAAATATTAGAGACAGATTTTGAAATACAGTTAAGATTCCATAGAACACCAAGAAAAATAAATCCTAAATTAAACTCACCAAGAAACATCACAGATATATTTCAAAACTACTATAACAGAAATCAGGAAAGAATTCCTTCATCCTTTGAGGATAAACAACTAGAATCACAAAGGATTATTGTGTGAGTATAAGAAATCAAAGGAAGACAATTGGAACATGATAATTTGATGACCAAAGGAGGTTAGTTGGCACACCAAACTTACAAGACTGAGGGTTTTTTTTTTTTTAAGAAAGAGCTGGATATTCAGGAAAAGGAAGAACCCAATAAAGAGTAAGATATTCCATACCCAAACTGCAAACTAGATTGCATAAATATTTTAAAATATTTTTAGAGAACAATGAAAGGCTAAGAAATTGAATGTGTGTTTTGATTTAGCTAGATTTATACAAGAACACGATTTGATTTTCATTAATTTTTTTTTTTTGAGTGAGAGAGAGACAGAGACAGAGACAGAGAGACAGAGAACAAGGCTAAAATACTTAAATAATAAATGTTTTAACTAGAAGGCTAAAATAGTTAAGTAATAAAAGTTTTAATTGGAAGAATCTAGAACAAAATTTAGCTCTTGGGGTATTCAAAAACAGGCAGAAGGCCAGACTGGCCCTTAGGACATAGACTGCAGACATCACAAGATTGCCTCTTACAGTCTGGATCATAAGGTATAAATAATTGAGTATTTTGTAGAATGTAAGCCCCCCTGAGCCTAGAAATGGTTTAATTTTTGTCTGTTTCCAAAGTGTATGACATAGTAGACAGAATAAATACTTGTTGATTGCTTCATTATTCCTTTAATCTTTCCTTCCTACCTATTTCCAGGATATTCTCCAGGTTTTAAATGCTATTTTAATGCTAATTCTTACATGCCATTAAGACCTGAACAGATGTGATTTGACAAGATAGAGTACAGGGGAACAATTTCCTCCCTCATTCTCGACACTACTTAAAATCTGGCCCCTCTTCTCACGTATCTATTGAAATCTATCTTAAAATTATATTGACTTACATCAGAACTTTTCTCTCTCCTCTTTTGTTCCCCCTACCCCCATCCTGTTTTCCTTCTATCTTTGTGGGTCTCTATCTTCTCCCCTCCTTTCCCTAACCCTTCATGTAGTGTTGTAGCTAGAAAACCAGATGGATCCCACTTGGATTGACAGGGGTTCTCTCTGTTTGTAAAGCACAGATTCATGTTCGTCTACCCATCTGCTTGGTAACCATGCAACCATGAAATCAAGCAGCCTTGGCATATTGATACTCTTCTTTTTCCTGCTTTGTAGAGAAGAAAAATTACATGGTCATTTAGAAGTTTGACTGTCCACTTAGGAACATTTGATGACACCCAATAGAATATGATTATGGATAGATGGCATTACTTCCCTTAAAAAAATCAAGTTTGTGTTGTAGTTAATCATGTGGGGGCAATTTGGATTGGTTAGAGTTCTCTAGTAGCTTATCTTAGTCTTGTAAATTGTTTCCCAAATCATTTGGCTCAGCAAAATTGTGTTTTGTGTACACAATTTGCATTGTCCCATCCCAGCTCTTCTTCCTCTCTTAATGACCCCATTGTTGTCTACTCAGCTCTCACAGCAATAAGCTAAGGGAATACAAGCATCTGTTTATAGCAAGTACAATTAGTTTCTATATAGAGATTCTCCTGAAAGCTAGCACAAAACAAGGAATAGAAGGACTTCAAGATAAAATGAGAGAATACAATTCCAGGGTAGGGAATAAAGGACTCCTCCACAATTGGATCAAATAAGTCCTCTGTTTCAAAAACCTTGAGAAATTCCCTATTGTCAGTTGAATTAAGTCTCTGCAGAGTTTGGTCCCATCCCACCCCCTTCTGACATCCTACTACTGATCCATTAGATTGAGGTTACCATTTGCCTTTCTCTGTATATTTAGTACTTAGCATAGTGTTAAGCACTTAGAAAATACTTAATAAATGTTTAGTGACTGACATTGCCTTTGCATGCCCTATATATTATATATTAATTGCACATTAGTTTCTCATGCTTTTGCTCTCACTATTCTCTTCACTTGATAGAGCTTTGCCTTCCTGTTCCACCTCTCAAATCCTGCCCATCCTTCAAAAACCAATGGAAAAGCTATTTCTTTCATGAAGCCTTCCAAGATTTTCCCCATCAGGCATTCATACTCTTCTCTCAACTTAAATGACTCCTTGTTCTCTTATTTCATTTTCATAGTTCATGTGTGATACTAGTTATTGGCAAATATCTTATTTTTCTTTGATAAAAGCTGGGTAGATTATGTCATAGGACTAGGGACTTAGCCTTTTTTTGGATGTCATGGATACCATTGAAAGTCTAATGAAGCATGAAGACCCTGTACCAGGATGATGTTTTTAAATGGATAAAATAAAATGCATAGGATTAAAAATATAATGAGCACAACTATATTAAAGTTATAAAAATATGTAAAATAAAATATTCATGGATTCCAGATTGGGACTTAGAAGGAAAGAGGAATAATGTGTAGATAGAAGCAAAATTAATAGCTATTCTTCTGAGCTTAGGACACCTGTAAGTTTGAGAAGCATTCCCTTTACACATGAATCCAAGAGTGCAGATCCTAACACCAAAGGAATTCTACCAATCCTTGTGTTTATTCATATTATCTTGTCTACTCATGATTGATGTATTCAGAGGTTTAGTTTCCTCTAGGTCAGTGCATTGGTAAAATATTGCAGCTTCCTTTGCCAACCTAAGTGTAAATTCATAGCAATCAACCAATCAATAAACATTTGTTAGTGCTTACTATGTGCCAGGTACTATTCTAAGTGCTAGAGATCTATAAGGAGACAAAAAGACAGTCCCTTCATTCAAGGAGCTTACAATCTAATGGGGAGACAATATGTAAACAGATCTATGCAAAGAAAGCTATATATAGAGTAAACAGGAGATAATTAATAGAGGGAAATCACTAGAATTAAGAGGATTTGGGGAAGGCTTCCTGAAGAAAGTAGGATGTATGTAGCTTCACTTCCTAGACTTAGACCAAGATTTGGGTTTAGGGATAGAGAACTATATTTTGAAAAACATATATATATGAAGATACTTTTAGTATCTTCAGCATGTGATTTAGTGTTTCAGAGGTAGATTTTAGGGTAGTGATAAATCTTCCTTTTTTAATAATAGCTTTTTATTTTTCCAAATACACGCAAAGATAGTTTTCAACCTTCACCTCTGCAAAACCTTGTGTTCCAAATTATTCTTCCTCCTTCTCTCCTTCTCCCTTCCCTAGATAGCAAGCAATCCAATACAGGTTAGCAATTCTGTTAAATAGATTTCCATATTTATCAGATTGCACAAGAAAAATCAGCTCCAAAAGGGAGGAAAACTCGAGAAAGAAAAAAAAGCAAACAAACAATAATAACAACAAAAAAGTGAAAATTCTACCTCCATTGTTCTCTCTCTGGGTGCAGATGGGTCTTTCCATCACAAGCCAATGAAATTGGCCTCAATCTCCTCATTATGGGAAGAGCCAAGTCCATCACAGTTGATCATCACATAATCTTATTGTTGCTGTGTACAGTGTTTTCTTGGTTTTACTTAATTTACTTAGCAGTATTTGATAAATCTTAACCGATTTAAATTAGATGTTCCCCTGTCTCTGTTCCTTGAAATCTCAGACCTTACAAGCAAATGTTAGTAGAGTTAGTAGAGTCTAAAATCTTTAATAGTAGCACAAGATTTTTCATCTTTGTGTATCATTAAAATGATGGTAAATGAACATCTAGAAAAGAATGTAAATGTTTACAAAAGACCACCATGTCTTCATCTGAATCATATCATGCCATATTCCTCATTTCTTTTTTCTTTGAGATTACTAGATTCCAAAATTCCAACACAGTGGCTATAGTTTACCTGGATTTTAGCAAAGAATATTAGAAATTATTTAAAGCTATTGTTATTGAATAGGAAAAAGTATGCTAAGCCAGAGGTGCTAATATCAAAGAAAAACAGCAGTCACTAAACTCCACATATTGACTTAAAAATTACATATTAACATTTTTCTATGTTCTGTTGTAGTTTTACTTATTTTATTAAATATTTTCCAATTATATTTTAATCTCATTCTGGTCAAACTGGACTTCATGGACCAGATTTTTAATTTCATTTATATAGATGTTGTTGAATGATTGTATCCAATGAGTCATCATAAATGATTTTGTGCCAATTGAAAAAGACAATTCCCTGTCCCATGAACTCTGACTGGTTCCGTGCTAAAATTGGTGATTTGAACAAAGAGAGCATAGATGGGATGCTTATCACATTTGTAGGGGACACAAAGGCAGGAAGAATAGTTAACATATTGGATGGTAGATGCTACCTAAAAAGATATAGGACAAGAACATTCAACATCTTACTGAATCTAATAAAATGAAACCGAATAGGGATAAACGAAACCGAATAGGGATAAATGAAAGGTCTTATGCTTGTATTAAAAATCAACTTTATATGTATGAGACATGACTCGATAGGAATTCATATGAAAAAAGATTTTGGGGTTTTAGTGGACTTTGTGCTCAATTTATCAATATTGAATATTATAGTAAAAAAGCTAAGACTTCATTAAGTGAAGATTAATATCCATGTTATAGTAGAGATAGTATTGGTTTTTAAGTTAGAAGACTTCTGGTTCAATACCTGCCTCAGATAATTATGACTTGTATGACTCTGAGCACATCACTCAATCTCACTAGACCCCTATTTCCTCATCTGTAAACTGATGGATTTAGACTAATCACTTTCTAATGTTTCTTTCAGCTATTGGTCTATGTCCTAGTGACAAAAGAGATAATGATCACTCTGTACTCTGCCCTGATCAGGCCATGCGTGGAAAGTTCATTTTTGGGCATGTTATTTAGAGAAGATATTAAAGAGCAAGATCTGATGTGGAGGATGGCATCCAATATGATTGAGTTCATTCCATATGAAAAATAATCCTTGGAACCTCCAGCCCCCTTATAGTTCTCATGTCATCGTCAACCAAGTGACACTGATCTCTACTATCTCTACCAAGATATTCCATTTCTTGGTTTCTGGAATTTTCACTGGCCAACCTCTTTACCTAGAATTCTTTCCTCTTCATTGCCATCTCTTTTACTTCCCTGCTTCCTTCAAATCCCACCTTCTACAGAGAGCCTTTCTGAATCCTTCTTAGTCCTAGTGCTTTTTGATGTTTATTTCCTATTTATCCTGCATATAACTTGTTGTACATAGTTTAGTTATTTACAACTACATAGAATGGTTTCTAATTTACATGTTATCTCCCTCATTAGATACTGAGTTCCATGAGATAAGGAATGTCTCTTGCCTTTTTTGTGTGTCCTGGGAGTTCAGCACATTGACTGGCATATCATAGTTGCTTAATAAATGATTATTGACTGATGGAGTTAGAAGAAGTGGGAATATTTAGCCTGGAGAGGAGAAACCCTTGGCAGGGACATAGTAGCTATCTTCAAGTATTTGAAGGCCTCTCACCTGAAATAGGGATTATTCTTATTCTGTGGGCTCCCAAAGGGCAGAAATAGAAGCAGTGGGTGGAAGCTGTAGAGGCAGATTTAGATCTGAAGTAAGGAAAAGCTTTCTAAAAATTAGAACTATCCAAAACTGAGATGGCTGTCTCAGGAAAAAGGAAGTTTCTCTTTCCTGAAGATCTCTTCAAGTGAAAGCTGGAATCCCATTGTAAAGTATGCTGTAGAGAGAATTTATTTTAATTGAACTAGATATCCCTTCCAAATCTGATAATTTGTGATTTTTCTCATCCATTCACACCTTCAAGCCTTCCCTAATCCTCCCTGCTTTGAATATTGTATATTGCTTTGTATATAATTTTTGCATGTTGTCTTGGCCATTAAATTGTAAGCTCCTTGAGGACAGCATTTAGCACTGTCTGACATACAATTGGCACTTAATAAATGTCAATTAGTTAATTCCATCAAAACCCTTCCCATGTTTTATTGACTATGTAATTTTGTTAAACTAGCCTTTGCAATTGAAACATCCTCCCTCTCCACATTTCTCCAAGCCTAACTTAATCCTATTTCTTTGATGCTTTTCTTGTTCCTCTCATTGGAAGTGATCCCTACCTCCTTTTAAATTTTATAGTGTTCAGTTTGTGTCTGTCTTAAGAACTTTTACATTCTATATTTCATTATTTGTAAGCTATGAACTACTCTTGGATGGGGACCCTGCATTATTCATCTTGTTGTCCCATACAAGGCCTATGTTTCACATTTCCTTGAGCTTAAGAAATGTTGTAAAATTAAGCAGAGCTTCACAGGAAGGCAATTAGCAGCATTAGTCCACTACAAATAAATCATGCTATGATAATTTCATTTCTTTTTGGATATAATTACTGAAATAGAGTAAGTGAAAGTAATGCTGCATTTGACAAATTTTATCATGCAATCCTTTTAGATAAGACTGAAAAACCTGAGATGGATATACAGATGTAATCATAGTGATTTGGATTACTGTATTCAACAAATCTAGAGGAAAACTTTTTGTGGTCAGCTACAGGGCTGCATTTGATAGTGTCCTTTCTAACAATTTTATTATAGACTTGGATGAACATAAGGCTGACTCTACAAATGATCTGAATAGGGGGCTGATAACATAGACATTGGATGAAAGATTAATCATAAAAATAGGTCTTGTTAGGATGAAAAAATGGGTCAAATCTAAAAATATACTATTTAAGAGGAATGAACATCACATTGTGCATTAATGTCAAAGGAAACAGTTGTGCAAGTAGAAAATGGGTGCTCTAATTAAACAATTGGAAAAATTAATTCAATCTTAGGTTGCATTAATTAGTCTTAGAGTGAGGGAAGTTTAGCTCTGATATACTCAGAGCCAGTCAGATTACATCTAGTATTGTGTTCCTGTTTCTATATCTGTCATATTTTAATAGAACCATTGACTTAACAAAGTGAAAAATGATCAAAATGGTAAGGAGGCCAAGTTATATCATGTGATGAAAAGTTAAAGGAAATGGGAATGTTCAGTCTGGAGGGTTACAAGACAAGGATAACATAATATTTGAAGAATTTCATGTAAGAGAGTCACTGAGTACTAAAGATTGGTAAATGGATAGAAGTTCTATATTAGCTCCACAAAAGCAAAGACTTTCTAACAAATAGACTATTAAAAGCAGAAAGACCTGCTTTTTGAAATAGAAAGTTCTATAGAAATGAAATGATCTCAATGGAGACAGGCTGACTACTTGTCAGGGATATTTAGTGATGGCAAATGTATTTCTTTTGGTTGATTTCTGATTCTAAATGTCATTCTAAAATATGAAAATAAGCAATATTCTGTAGTAAAAATAAAAATGTCATTTCTATCATGCCAGAGCATGGAATATTTTCCAGTTCCTTCTACAGTTTTCTCCCCAGTCTGAAAAATGGGTAGCAAAATGTGATGCTAAAAAATTCTGA
>JAJPUD010010223.1:53662-64671 GCA_023553655.1 Myrmecobius fasciatus | reverse complement strand
GGTGGCCTTGCTGTACCAGATCTAAAACTGTATTATAAAGCAGCGGTCATCAAAACTGTTTGGTACTGGCTAAGAAATAGAGCAGTCGATCAGTGGCACAGGATAGGTTATCAAGACTATCTAGGCAATAACCTTAACAATCTAGTATTCGATAAACCCAAAGACCCCAGCTTTTGGGATAAATACTCACTATTTGGCAAAAACTGCTGGGAAAATTGGAAACTAGTGTGGAAGAAATTAGGGCTTGACCCATACCTAACACCACATACCAAGATAAGATCTAAATGGGTTCATGATCTAGATATAAAGAGGGACTTTGTAAGCAAGTTAGAGGAACGTAATATAGTTTATCTCTCAGACCTGTGGAGATGGAATAAATTTATGTCCAAAGAAGACTAGGAACTCCTAATTGAACACCAGATGGATAATTTTGATTATATTAAGTTAAAAAGTTTCTGTACAAAGAAAACAAATGGAGACAAGATTAGGAGGGAAGCATCAAATTGGGAAATCATCTTTACATTTAAGGGTTCTGATAAAGGTCTCATTTCTAAAATATATAGAGAATTGTCTCATATTTATAAGAATTCAAGCCATTCTCCAATGGATAAATGGTCAAAGGATATGAACAGACAATTTTCAGATGAGGAAATTAAAACTATTTATAATCATATGAAAAGGTGCTCCAAATCACTATTGATCAGAGAAATGCAAATTAAGACAACTCTGAGGTACCACTACACAACTGTCAGATTGGCTAAAATGACAGGAAAAGATAAAGATGAATGTTGGAGGGGATGTGGGAAGACTGGGACACTGATGCATTGCTGGTGGAGCTATGAACGGATCCAGCCATTCTGGAGAGCAATTTGGAGCTATGCTCAAAAAGTTATCAAACTATGCATACCCTTTGACCCAGCAGTGTTTCTATTGGGCTTATATCCCAAAGAAATCATAAGAGAAGGAAGGGCCCCACATGTGCAAGAATGTTTGTGGCAGCTCTTTTTGTAGTGGCTAGACACTGGAAACTGAATGGATGTCCATCAATTGGAGAGTGGCTGAATAAATTATGGTATATGAATGTTATGGAATATTATTGCTCTGTAAGAAACGACCAGCAGGACGATTTCAGAGAGGCCTGGAGAGACTTGCATGAACTAATGCTCAGTGAAGTGAGCAGAACCAGGAGATCATTATTCACAGCAACAACAATACTATATGAGGATCAGTGCTAACGGACACGACTCTCTTCGACAATGAAATGCTTCAAACCAGTTCCAACTGCTCGGTGAAGAGAGCCATATACACCTAGAGAGAGGGATGTGAAATGTGGAGCACAACATAACATTTTCATGTTCTCTATTGAGGTTTGCTTGCATTGTATTTCCTTTATCAGATTGTTCTTTCTTGTAGGTATGATTTCTCCTGCACAAAAAATGATGCAATAACCATACATATATTCGATTTCTTAAGTATTCTAACATAATTATCATGTAGTGGATATCCTGCCATCTAGGGGAGGGGTAGGGAGTAGGGGGGAAAATTTGTAACAGAAAGCTTTGTAAGGGTTAATGTTTAGGAATTACCCATACATATGTTTTGCAAATAAAACGTATTAATAAAATAAATAAATAAATAAAAAATAAAAATAGAAGCTATTTGAAAGAAAAAAAAATAAAATAAAATTGACCTGCTCCCCTGTTGTCTTCTGCTCTATTTTCTTGTTAAGCTTAATGTTTGTCTCTACCAAACAATGTATAGGTACATTCAAATTTCATTTCTTTCATTCAGATAAAAGTTAGGTCATTCCTCCATGTTTATACATTTTTTTTCTTGCATACCTCATTTATGTAAAATAGAAAGTTCCCTTCCCTTTTTCATTGTCTTTCCTAGCACATTCTTTTTCTTTCTTTTTTTTAAACTCTTATTTTACTTTACTCTCTTTTTACTTTCTTAAAACAAAGAAAATAGAAGGAAACTATACCCAATCTATATTTTTGTCTTATTTAACTTTTTCTGTAACTCTTGAAGACATTAGGATTATGAAGGGACACTTGTCTCTTCTCTTCAGATTGGCATATAAGCGTTTTATCATCATTTTAGCCACTTTTGTATTTGTTTAGATCTTTCCAGATTTATCTTAATGACTATTGCTACATTTCAAAGTTTTTATTCAGCTCTGGTCCTTCTTATTAGAACAATTGTATAAAAGATACACTTTTTCCCTTGTAAGAATTTTTTGTTATAAAGAAAATAGGATGTCAGAGAGAGGCCTGTGGGAACTGAGTATGGACCACAACACAACATTTTAACGCTTTCTGTGAATATTTCCATGCATTTTGTTTTCCTTCTTAGGTTGTTTTTTTTCTTCTTCTCTTTCTAGATCTGGTGTTTCTTGTGCAGTAAGATAACTATATAGATATTGTACATGTATTGGATTTGTCATATAATTTATCATATTTAGCATGTATTAGATTACCTGTCATCTAGGGGTGGGGAGTGGGGGGAAGGAGGGGAAAAGCTTGGGAAAAAAAGTTTTTGCAAAGGTCAATGTAGAAAAATCACTTATATGTTTTGTAAATAAAAAGCTTTTAATAAAAAAAGAAAATAGGATGTAAGGGATAGAAATCTGGACTTGAAGTCAAGAAGACCTTGATTTTCTAATTCTAATTCTGAATAAATTCCTTTTCAGATTTCTTAAAATATGGTATTTAAAAAAATAATTTTACAATATTTTTTTCTGATCATGAATTTCTGGGAATTCTTAAACTGTCAGTCAATAGTCAGTGAAGTGCTTAATAACTTATTATGTGCCAAACACTGTGCTAAGCACCGAATATACAAAAAAAGGCAAAAACTAACAATACAATAATCTAATCTCCTAAATTATCTCTTTTCCCTGTTTTACAGATCAGTTTTGTTTTTGTAGTAGATACTTTCATTTTTTTTCTTTTTTCATACACTTTTGACTTTATTTTTTAAAATATCTTGCTGTGTTGTGAAGTTATTGAGCTGTTTTTTCCCTTTCTATTTTCAAGTATTTTAGTGCTTGAGTAAAATTTTCCTTCTGTTCTAGCTATTTATTTTCCTTTCATTTTTTTCCTTTCTTGAAATTATAATTTCATTTATCATTCTATGTGTTACTTCTTGCTTAATTTCTTCACCCATTTTTATAGTATTTGTGGACAAATTATTTTTTTTTTCCTCGAAGGCTATGCTTACAGCTGTGGTGACACATTTTTTTATTACTTAGTTCTTGAGTTTCTCAACTCATACTATTTGTTCATTGTATTCCATATTTTCTTTTGTTTACTCATATTTCCTGCTTCAGTTCTTGAAACGGGGTTTTGTGTTTCAGCTGGCTAATTCTCTTTGACATTTTTGAATGAGTGGAGTAGGACTTGTTAACTTCTGTCTTTTCTATAGGGTGGATACTGCTTTCACTGCTGATTTGCAAGTCCCATTTGCAGTCTCAGTTACTGATTTCTGTCTTTGTAGTCCACTGAAGATTCTGGAGTCACCTAATTTTTGCCTTCTCCTTATATAATCACCAATTAGGAGTCATTTCTGATGTTGTGTAGACCTCATTGGAGTGTCAGATATTATAGTGATCTCAGGTTTCCTATATAGCTTCCTTGATATTGGGACCAATGCATTGGAGATTTGGTCCTCTATTTTAATATGGCTACACTGCTTCACTGAAATTCTTCATGTCTTATGGCATAAAAGTACTCTATACCATTCACATAACATTATGTGTTGACTATTCTCCAGTATATGCTCTTTCTTAATTTCTCTCCCCTTTTATTTTCAGAATTTCCAATTTGGTATTTAATTGAGGGTTTTTAATTTTGTCTTTTTCTAGTTTTTTTAATTGTAAGCTCAATTAATTGATCTTCTCTTTCTCTGTTTTATGCAAGTAGGCATCTAGAGATATAAAATTGCCCCTTTTAACCGCTTTAGCCGTATCCCACAAATTTTGGTATGTTGTCTCATTATTGTCATTCTCCTGGATGAAATTATCGATTGTGTCTATAATTTTCTCTTTCATCCATTCATTCTTCAGGATTAGATTATTGAATTTCCAATTAACTTGTGATCTGTTTTCTCCTGGCCTTATATTACATCTGAGTTTTATTGCATCATGATCTGAAAAGGATGCATTTACTATTTCTGCTTTTCTGCATTTGATTTTGAGGTTTTTATGCCCTAACACATGATCAATTTTTGTATAAGTTCCATGAACCCCTGAGAAAAAAGTATACTCCCTTCTATCGCCATTCAATTTCCTCCAGAGATCTATCAACTTTTCTAACCTTTTTTTTTAACCTCCCTAACTTCTTTGTTATTTATTTTGTTGTTTGATTTACCTAATTCTGAGAGAGCAAGGTTGAGATCCCCCATTAGTATAGTATTACTGTCTATTTCTCCTTGCATCTCTGTTAGTTTCTCCTCTAGGAATTTGGATGCTATACCACTTGGTGCATATATGTTTAGTACTGATACCGCTTCATTGTTTATGGTACCCTTTAGTAAAATATAGTTTCCTTCCTTATCTCTTTTAATTAGATCTATTTTTATTTTTACTTGATCAGAGATAAGGATTGCTACCCCTTCCTTTCTTTGTTCACCTGAAGCAAAGAAGATTCTGCTCCAGCCCTTTACCTTCACTCTGTATGTATCTCTATGTTTTAGATGTGTTTCTTGTAAACAAAATATTGTAGGATTCTGGCTTTTAATCCAGTCTGCTATCCATTTCCGTTTTATGGGAGAGTTCATCCCATTCACATTCACAGTTAAAATAACTATATCTGTATTTCCTGCCATCTTATTTACCCAGAGTTATGATTTTCTCTTCCCTTTCCCCTTTCTCCCTTCCCCCCTCCCCAGTACTTTATTTTTGATGACCACATCCCTCCAACAGTCCTCCCCCCCCTTGAGAATCCCTCCCTCCCTTTTATACCTTTCCCCTAATCCTTGTATTAGTCTATCCCTTTCCTTTCCTTCTTTCCTCCCACCTTCCCACAAGGAGGGTCAGGCCTTTCTTTGAAGCCAAATGTATCTGATATACTCTCTTAGAGTCCAATCTAATGAGATTAAGGTTTACACAATACTCATTGCCCTCCCTTTTTTCCCTCAATTGTATTAGATCTTCTATGTCTCTTTATGAGATTTTGCTTTATTTTACTTCCTTTATTTTTACTTTATTTTGCCTCCTTCTCCCCCTCCCCCACTTTTTTTCAGTATGGTATCCCTTTCACCTCTAATTTCTTTTCCATTATTATCAAAGAAAAATTGAATTACAGCCCCATTCTTTAAGGATACCTATAGTAGAAATATAGTTCTCAAGAGTTCTTTCCTTTTTACCTTTTTATGCTTCTCTTGAGTTCTGTGTTTGGATGTCAAATTTTTTGTTCAGATCTGGTCTTTTCATTAGAAATAGGTGAAATTCACCTATATCATTGAATGACCATCTTCTTCCCTGGAAGATAATGCTCATTCTAGCTGGATAGCTTATTCTTGGCTGTAATCCAAGTTCTTTTGCCTTTTGGAATATCTGATTCCAGGCCCTTTGATCCTTTAATGTGGAAGCTGACAGATCTTGTGTAATTCTAATTACAGTTCCTTGGTATTTGAACTGTTTCTTTCTAGCTGCTTGCAATATCCTTTCCTTGGTGCAATAGTCCTGAAATTTAGCCACGATATTCCTTGGGATTTTGATTTTGAGGTCTCTTTCAGAAGGTGATCAGTGAATTCTTTCAATGCCAAATTTGCCTTCTGATTCTAAAACAACAGGGCAATTCTCTTTCATGATTTCCTGGAAGATAGCATCAAGGTTCTTTTTTTCATAGTGGCTTTCAGGGAGTCTGATAATCCTTAGATTGTCTCTTCTGGATCTGTTTTCCAAGTCAGTTGTTTTTCCTAGGAGATATTTCATATTTTCTTTTATTTTTTCATTTTTTTTGTTTTTGTTTGACTGATTCTTGAAGTCTTATTGAGTCATTTACTTCTATTTGTTCAATTTTAATTTTTAATTAATTAATTTATTTATTTTTACTTTTTGCTGAGGCAATTGAGGTTAAGTGACTTGCCCAGGGTCACACAGCTAGGGAATGTTAAGTATCTGAGACCAGATTTGAACTCAGGTCTTCCTGACTTCAGGGCTGGTGCTCTATCCACTGCACCACCTAGCTGCCCCCAATTTTAATTTTTAAAGTATTATTTCCTTCAGTTGTCTTTTTTAGCTCCTTTTGTAACTGGCCAATTGAATTTTTTGGTTCAATGCATTCTTTTTCCATTTTGCCAATTTTATTTTTCAGTGAATTGTTGTCTTTTCCCAATTCACCATTTTTATTTTCCAGTGAATTGATGATTTTTTCCCAATTCACCAGTTTTGTTTTTCAGTGAATTGTTGTCTTTTTCCAATTCACCAATTTTGTTTTTCAGTGAATTGTTGTCTTTTTCTAATTCACCAGTCTTTTTTTTCCAGTTTTTCACATCTCTGTTGCAGGGTGTTATTTTCTTCTTGCACTGATCTCAATTCATTTCCCCATTTTTCTTCTAGCTCTCTTTTGAGATTCTTTATGCAATCTTCCATGTAAGCCTTTTGAAAGGGGGACCAGCTAATGTCCGCCATTGTGGCTTCCTCTGGGATTGTTTTCAGAACTTCAGGATCTGGGTTCTGCCCTACTTTCTCTCCGTAAAAGCTGTCTATGAGAGAGCTCTCTTCTGCTTCTTGCTCATGTTTTTGAGCTGAAGAACAAGTGCCAGATTGGTAGCCGTTTCAATTTGCCCTGGGGCAGTTCACGGAGTTGACTTCTGGTGCGGGGCTGGTCAGGCTAGATCTGCACTAGGTGAGCTGCTCTCAATCCACCCTTTACCAAAGGCAGATCTGCCAAAGCACCTGTCCGCAAGCAGAGCAAAATGGCCCAAGCATCTCCCAGGGACTTCGTGGGTGCCTAAAATCCGTCACTCTGTCCCAGACCCATCTTCCGCCCTGGGCGTGCTGGTGTCTGATTGTGGCAAGCTGCCAATCCCCTGTGCATCTGAAACTGACCTTCTCCGGAGTTCTTTCAAAATAGATTTTTGATAGAAGTTCATTGTGCTCCAAATGTTTGATGGAGCTCTCACTCCATAACCAGTTTGGAGGCTCAATTTGTCTGGATCTGAGGGAAGGTCTCAGGAGCTTACAGAGAATGATGTCTGCAGTTTTCCATCTTTCTTTCTTAATTTCTAGTATTTTTTGTTTTTTATATTTTTTGGAGGGGTTGCTATCACAAAAAGTGATTCTAAATTATTTGTTTACATACATAAACCTTTCCTTTTCCTTTCCTTTTTTTGGATTTTAGATATAGGCCTAGAAGTGGCATTGCTGGGTCAAAAGATATATACAATTTATAGCTTTTGGAAAATAGTTGGCTTTTCAGAATGGAAAGTACCAAATCAAAACTACACAAAAAATATATTAATGTTCTTTCAAGATTTTTCATTTTCCTTTTAAAAATCAACTTTGTTAATTTGATGAATGTGAGATAGAACCTTGGAATTGCATTAATTTGCATCTACTTTTTTAATTTGTTGCTTTTGATGTTTTGAATTCGTTCCTTAGAAAATTTCATGTTCATCAATAATGACCATTAATCAATTAGGAAATGACATTTTCATAAATTTGAATCCTTATATATCTTGGAAATGAAACTGATCAGTGAAATTTGCTTGCAAAGACTATTCAGTTTCCTAATTTCCCTTCTGATTTTATCTACATTGGTTTAGCTTGCAAAATCTTTTTAATTTTATATAATCATAATTATTCATTTTATCTTCTATGATCCTCTCTATCTTTTGTTTTGTTATGAATTCTTCAGTTCCATGATGTGAAAGGTAATTTCTTCCCTTCCATATTAGTAAGCAATACAGTAAGACAGTATTAGTCTTACTGAATGAGGAATATATCAATTTAAAGATTGTCTCAGTATTATGGTATTAGATGTCAGTCTATACCAGGCTGCTTTTCAGTTTTCCCAGTACTTTTTATTGAATAGTGAGCTCTTACCCCAGTGATCTGAGCTATCACATATAGCAAAAAATTATAATAATTATAATAACATAACACTTTATAACTTCTTTAAAGAATAATTGTGAGTTTAAAAGGTTTGTTATTGCTTCAACAGTCGAAGAATAGAAAGATTGGAGATTTACCTAATAAGTGAAGACAAAGAAAGAAACTAGTATAGAGGAAGCTCTGGATGGAGCAGATCATTTCTGAACTGACCAGGGACATGTCATCAACAATTCAAAGATGGTGAGCTGCTCTGAGCACATGCTCACTCATATTTCTCCCTGCTAGGTTTTTGTGCGCTCATTTTGCCCAACAGACATTATTTTTTATGGGTGAGAGTTATGTATGAACTCCACTGTATTGGTTATTCTGTCCCGAGTATCATATGATGATTAGTCCTTTAAAAAAATCATAGTTTATTAAATATCTTATGTTTAAGGACTAGTAGTATCATAGTGACTGATTTTGTATAAATAGGAAGCACATCAATGAGGACTCATGAACTACAGTGGTAAGTAGTGAATTTATTCCCACCACAACAGTATTTCTCTTGGACTCTAAGAAAATATTAAGTTAGAATCACGTGGACATGGTGCATCATTTGGAATCATAGGATTTCTACTGTGAGCATTTTGGAGTCTGTTCAGAGAGGAAATGATCACACCCATGTCACATCTGACTTATACATATATTTTTCTGGGTCCTCAACAAATTTTTTTTTAGGATAAAAGAGATCTCCTTATTTTAGAAATCAGAAAGCAGAGACAAAACTAAGACAATTGTTAATCTTTTATTATATTTTTAGAGCAGAACTAAACTCCTGAAATGCAGGGGTCTTCTGGCTTTGTCTTCACAGCCCCAACTTCTAACATAGGATCCTGTGCATAGAAAAGACTTAATAAAATGTTTATTGAAATAAATAGAAACCAGGCTGATGAAAAATATGAATAAGACTAAGAGGAGGTTGGAAGAATAATGAAAAAATTGTATAGAGTTCTAAAAATTTTGTAGGATTATGGCAGATTTTATGAAACTAAAGACTTTTCCTGGGAATAATAGCAAGGTAGAATTGAATATTGGTGATGAATTTTGTTCATTATAAAACTTGCAATATAGCTTAATTTTGGTTAGAGATGACATTTAGGCTTTTAATTACATGACAAGCAATGATTCGTTTTTCCCCCTTGGCCACAAGTGAATATCACAGTTTGAAGCAAAACTATAATTACATGTGATTGAATTATCAATTCTGTTAATAGTATCATTAAGAGGTTCCTTATCCATGGCATGATATAGTGAAATTATTTGAATGAGAATTGGGAAAGACCTCATTTAGATTACAAAATTCATACTTCCAAACTGTATAATCCCAGGAAATCATTTCACTTGTAAACGTCTTTAGCAGAGTACCTAGAACATAGTAAATACTATAGAAATATTAACTATTATTATTATTCAACTCTCTGAGTTTTGGTTTCCTTGTATACGATATGCAGATAATAAAACCTACTTAAAAGATTTTGGGAAAATAGAACTTTGTAAAAGTGCTACAGAAATCTGAGTTCAATTGAATTGAGGGACATCAGCCAAATGGTCTTATCACACAATTGTAAGAAAAGTTATAATTAAGAATTACTGTCTCTTTTAAATGCTTTGTACATATCCTGTATTGAGCAAGTTGTCTGAATACTATGTCTCCCATTAAATGAAAGCTTCTTGGGGGTAGGGACTATATTTTTGCCTTTCTTTGTATGTTCAGTGCTTGGTGCAGTACCTGGCACAGAAACCTGGTAAGTCAATGACTTGATTTAGTTTGCCTAGGCAAGTGCCAAAACATTGCCCAGGGCAAGTGGTAGGAAATGATCCCTCAGTTGGAAGAGGGTAGGGATTGGAGGGTAAGTAGTAAGGTAGAATGCCACATTGGAGATAAGGGAAAGGAATTCTGGATTAGTGATAAGTCATTGCTAAGGAGACTTCTGGTATGCAGAGAATGCAGAGCTCATCCCAGCCTACCTGGCGACTTATAAAACTATTTTTGCTGTCTCCCTAAAAGACTGAAATTGTGGTCAATGCTCTCTAAATTCAGGGCCCTGGTGAAAAGCTCTAATATCCCTACCCTATTTATAGTTCTGTTCCTATAGTATAGATGGAAAAATATAAAAAAATGAATTTATATACATATATATACACATTTATGTACATTAGATTATTTGGTACTCACAAAAAATGTTGCAAAGCAGATCAAAGTTTATTTTTCAAAAGAGAAAAGTGAAACTTGGAAATAACAGAGGACTTGCATGAGAGCATACATTTCTATGGAGAGAGACCTGAAATCTACTTGGTCCTTTGATTATAAATCCAGTGCTTTCCCCGCTTTGAAACTGTCATTAATGAAAATATTTCACTTTATATTTCTATTCTCCATACATCTTCTGTGGAGTGGTTGAAGTACAAAAATGATTTATTGTCATTTTTGTCCAATTAATTTGACATTCAAGAGAAATGTTAAACTGAGCTTTTTAATTAGAATTTTTAGAACCAGTATTTAAGGAGAAAAGAGTTGTGGAAGGCCCAAAAGGGAAAAAACTTAATTAGTGGTCAATAGAAGGAAGAAAAATGAGCTATGTAATTACCCATTAGCAGATTAATTTTGAAAAATATATTCATGTCTATAACATTGATGCCACAGAACTAGAAATCATGTATAATCCGCCAGAAATAAATTCCCAGAATCCGACATACCAGACAAACTTTTGCTTAGCTATTCCACAGAGAGGGATTAATGGAATGAGTTCTGCTCAAGGAACTGACAAGGGAAGAGACCAAAGAGGAATTCCCACAAAAAGATCTATTTCCCATTGGAATGCTGGAATTTCTAAAATTCATATAGAGTCTTCTCTCTTTCTCTCTCTCTCTCTCTCTCTCTCTCTCTCTCTCTCTCTCTCTCTCT
>JAJPUD010010223.1:37226-53652 GCA_023553655.1 Myrmecobius fasciatus | reverse complement strand
TCTCTCTCTCTCTCTCTCTCTCTCTCTCTCTCTCTCTCTCTCTCTCTGTCACATACACACACACGCACGTGCATAAACACACAGACACACAGAAGTCCCATATACTTTAGACCCATGCTACTCTTTTTAGGAGGAAAAAAATCAAATATCTGCCTAGATTCATAGTAAAACGGAAGGATTCCTTCCTTCCAACACATTTAGATATTCTGTGGTTAGTCTTTTGTTCATGATGGGAGATCCACCAAGAAGTTAACCAAGGGTCCAGACTCTACTGTTGAAAAGTCACATTCTAAAGTTTAGCTTCTGAATCTCCTAGTTGCCAAAATCCACTCTTCTAGCCTCAGTATATTCTCTCTTCCCTGTAGCCCTTGGAGCATAGTGGTAGGCTTTTGTGCTGTAGCAGATGGAGAAGGTCTAGCCAAGAATACCTATCCTGCTCTAGGGTGAGCAGAAAGAAGGCATACCAACTGATCCCTACTGCCTTGTAGCAATTTTGATTTCCCATCTAAGCTATTTTTTCAGGAAATTCTGTCTGGAGAAATCTCATCACTGTATGGCTGTCTGGTTTGGATTAATGAGGTTTACACTCCCAAGGGGATGCTCTTGTACTCTTAAGTTCTAAATTGAAGAAATCCAAAAGGATCACTTAAGAATCTACTTAACTTCTATTAACCTCTGTGTTTCATTTTGTTTGACAGTTCTAAACTGACAAAAAGAAATGGAATTTGGCCCCTTTAAGAAACTAGGCAAGAAACATTGAGTAAAGATGGCACCTTGAAAGATTATGATTCCCCTAAGAAGTGATTCTGCAGATATTTTTAAAAGTGCCAGAAGAAACAATCATAGAAAGTGAATCACTAAAAGGGAAACACCAATGAGCTACCCAAGCCAGGACCACACAAGAAGACTTTCAGAAGCTTGTGAATAGCCTGGTCAGGAAAATACTAGGGGAGAGCCTGAAGCCAATGGGATTTTAGCCTAAGGCTATTGGAATCACAACAAGAAGTTAAAGCCAGCTCCCAGTACTTTACTGTATGAAGGGAACCCAGGTCATGTTTGTACATATTTTGGGACCCTCAAGGAAGCCTGAAGTCAATGCTACTCAATAAGGGATAAAACAAGCTCATCATAGGGAGCTTCCTGGGAAATGGAGAAGTAAAGCAGTCAGTAGCTGAGGCTTAAAACCAGTCATTCACTGGCCATTTCAGAGGATGCAAAAGACAGAAGAAGCACAGAAAACTACAACTCTCAAGGAAGCCAGAAGTTAGCATGATGAAAAATATTCAATGCGGACTTGGTCCTAAGAGAGAAAGCCAATTCCAAGTTGGTGACTATTCAAGGAAAAGGAGAGGGCCATAGGCCTGGGGCCAGAACCAATGTCTGGCCATCAGGACAGACACCGAGAATTGTGATAGAAGGTAGGGTCTTGCTTCAGTTCCATCCACTCTTTATTCCAGGTCAAGGCTGCCAATGAGGAAAGCAACTAGGACTTTGGATTAGGCATCTCATGCAGAACTTCAGAAAGACAATCATAGTAGCACTCATATTGCAGTGGGGACAAGACCAGGAAATGTCTATCATGGCCATCCAAGAGGGCAAGAATGAATAGAGTCTGGAATAAATGGTCTTGCCATAAAGTATTAAATCAGGAAATAAGGCAGCAAGCAGATAAGAATAAATAGGAGAAAACTCCAAATACAATGAAGAAATGCTATGGGAAAAGAGTATACTAAGAAATAACCCAGAATTCATATATATGGAGCCTCAGAAAAAGAATGGCTTGGTTCCAAGCAAGCCATGAATCATCTATTAAAAATTTAAATTAAAGTTCCTGAGGAACATATCACTTGAAACAGGATGACAATATGACCTAAGGAAAAGACTTTCTGTAAAACAGAATGGAGGAAATAGAATTAAATGATTCAACAAGACATCAAGAAATATTAGAAACAAAACTAAAAGACTGAAATAGAAGACTTTGTGAAGTGTCTACTTTCAAAAACAAGTGATCTGGAAAACAGGTCAATGTGGGATCACTTAAGAATCATTTACCCCTCTAAAAACTCTAACCACACACCAAAAATATGGATACAATGGTTTTTAAAAAATTTTCAAGAAAAATCTTCAGATATCAGGAACCAGAAAGTGAAAATAGAAAAACAAAATCACTTATAACTTTGTGGGGAAAAAAAGTCAAAATGAAAACATCTGGGAATGTCACAGCCAAAATCCAAAGTTTTCAGGACAATGAAAAAATATTTCAATCAGCCAGAAAGAAAGAGTTTGAGTTGCATTGAAAAAACAATGAGTATTAAATACTTCTGTAACTATTATAAAAGAGAAATTTTAACATGGTATATCTAGGCAAAAAAAAAAAAACAAACCTCACATTATAACCAAGAATAACAAGTTACAAATTAGAGCATAATTTTACAGGGAGATAGAGGTAGGGAAGGAGTGATATTTTCATAGAACTGAGAATACGGAATACAAGAGAAATCTTTAAAGATAAATACAACTTAGCAATTAGAGCTAAATGATGATCAAATATTAACATTTTAATGGGGGAGGAGTGTCTCTTAAGAATCTCAAATTTCTTAAGGGTCAGAGAAGAGCAAAGAAAAACAAATGAAAGGCCTTATATGGTTTTGTTTTATATTTGTCTTAAAAAAAGGAGATAAAAGGTAGGAGAAAAGAAAGAAATTAAGAGGGAAAAGAAACATAGCATTTTTAATAATTGAAATTTACCAGAAGTCCATTAAAAAGGAGAAGGAGGCATGTGATGAGCCTCATTCTTATCTGAAACAGGCAAAAGAGGGTTTTGTATAGAAATACATTAAACAGATATAATAAACAGGAAGAAGGGAAGAGAAGGATTTGAGAGTGAGAGTAGAGTTGCAGGGGGAGCAGTCAACAAGAAAACAAACCAGTTATATAGAGTAGATCAGAAAGGGGCAACTATAAAGGAGAGAAAGAAATATGAATTATGTGAAGAGATGAGGAACAGAGGTAAAGATCAAACTATTTAACTTATAGATTACTAATACTTATTCCATTCCTTTCTTGCACCCTCTTACCTTTTTTTCTTCATAAAGAACAGAATTGGGAAGAGGGAAAAGAGACTAATATATAATAAATATATGTAAATAATAAAATTATGAGATTTTATGACACACAGCCAAATACATCCCACAACTGTACTCATGAGAATGACTGAAATGAATTCACCTATGAAATGAAGAAGGGTAGAAGAAAGGATAAGAAATCTAATAATAAGCTGATTTTGAGACACTCTTGAAACATAAATATTTGCATAGAACTAAAATATAGGACTGGAGGAGAATTTATGAATTGTAAAGATTCATAATGGTACGGTGGCAATCCATTTACATCATGATTACATAGACATGGTTAAAAGAGATAAATATAAAAATTATAGCATATTAGTTATCTATAGATAATGAAATAATATTAATGCTTTATGTATATATGTATATATATACATATAGATATAAAGAAGTATCAAATAGCATAATTCTCATATACTTAATGGGAAAAATAAATGACCTCTAAATGGCCAGTAAAACTATAGCTAGGCTCTTCAGTGTACTCTTTTCAAATCTAAACAAATCTAACAAAAAAGATAAATAAGAAAGAAGTATGTTAATATAAATTTTGAAAAATGTAATATGAATATTAAATATGATTACTAAATAGGAGTTGAAAATAGTACACATATTTATCAGAAAACATTACATCAGAGAGCACTACATCATCCTGGATCCAGTCCATTTACCTGTGGCCTCCTCCTTCCCTTTAGGGACTTTCCTTGGATCCAGCCCACATGCCTATGATCTATTCATGGGACTTCTGGTGGAATAATACATTGCTCTGGACTGTGTGATCTCTTTTTTCACCTTAGAATTTCTTAGTTCCAACCCTCAGACTGTCTTCCCAGGATGTTGTGAATGAGTCTAAGATCCAGGTTTTGGGCTCCTGGACCCTAGCTTTGTCCTAGTGCCTTCTCCAAAGCTCTAGAGGTTGTTCTTAGATTAGACTCATCATGAAAGGTTAGCTCCTTCTTCCTGCCCAGTCTCATCTGCTACAGAGTAATTTGCTCCTGACTACAGACTTTCTGGGCCTCATAAATCGCAACATTACTATTCCTTACAGGGTCAGACACTGAGAGAGGGCTCTGACTAGTATATTTACACACTAACCTCATTGATCTTCCCTCCATTCATTAATAATATACCTGAACTTTTTCCTTAATAGTGTAATTACATCTTTTCTCATTCCAGTGATTTTGAAACTTTCGCTGTTTTTGTACAAAGCCTGTTTCCATATTCCACTGCCTACTCTTTTACTCCCATACTCTTAATGCTATGTCTCCCCCAACATCCCCATTGCAGATCTACCACCCCTTCTACTGCCTGATCCATAGTTAATAAATTTGCTCTCATCTTAAATCTTTTTCTTTATTTATATTTTCATCTTCTGGCACTCACTAAGCCTTGGCTTCCTTTTGATGATACAACATGTTTGGTCACCTTTTCTTGTACCAATTGTGCTTCAATTCATTTCCCCCAACTCATTTGTCGTGATGAAAAAGTGGGAAAACTCACCAAGTTTTGTTTCTATGGATTGCTTCCCTGCTTTCTATGTTTTCAACCAGGTGGCATAATGGATAGAGCACCAATCCTGAAATCAGTAACCCCTAAGTTCAAATCCAGCCTCAGATACTTACTATTCACGTGACTCTAGGCAAGTCACTCAACCCTGTTTGCCTCAGTTTCCATAAAATGGGGATAAAATTATAGTACTTACTTGAGGGCTATTGTGAAAATCAAATGAAATAATAATTGCAAAGCACAGTGCTTAGCACATAGTAACTACTATGTTAATACCAGCTATTACTATTCTTCATTCTTAAAACTAACAAAAAACCCCACTTAATCCAATCATTTTTGCTATTATCCCACATCTCTTAGCTTTTGTGTTGATTTCCCCACCTCATGTCTCTCCTTACTTCAGCACCTCCTCCAACCAGCTACCAAAGTCATCATCCTAGAGGTCGCTTCTATGTCACTCTCCTATTATTTATTGAATTAAATATAATATACTCCACTTAGATTTTAAGTCCTTTCATAAACCATCCCTTTCCTAGGTTTCCATTCTTTTTATTCCATTCTCCCCTCCACATAGTCTACAATTCAGCAACATTGGAATTCTTGTGTTCTTTACTCATAATACTCCATTTCCCAGCTTGGGGCATTTTCACCTATGCCTGCATTATTTCCCTTCCTGCCACTGTCTCCTGGCTTCCTTCAAGATTCAACTCAATTTTTTAAAAATGTTGTTCAATCACTTCCACTTTTTCCCCTCAAAAGTATTTTATTTTTCCAAATATATGTAAAGATAATTATCAACATTCATTTAAATAAGATTTTAAGTTCCAAATTTTCTTTTCTTGCTCTTTTCCTTCCTTACCAATCCCCACCCCAAGACATCAAGCAATCTGATATAGGTTATATATGTACAAATCTTTTTTTTTTATTAAAGCTTTTTATTTGTATAACATATGTATGGGTAGTTCCCCAACATTGATCTTTACAAAGCTTTCCATTACAAATTTTACCCCCAGTCCCCTCCCCTCCCCTAGATGGCAGGAAGTCCACTACATGTTAATAATGTTGAAATGCTTGAGAAGTTATGCAAGAAAAATCCTATCTACAAGAAAAAAAAATCAGAGAAAGGCAACACAATGCAAGCAAATGTCAATAGAGATCATGAAAATGTTACGTTTTGGTCCATATTTCATTTCCCTCACTCTGGGTGTATATGGTTTTCTTCATTGAACAATTGGAACTGGTTTGAGATAATTCTTTGTTGCAGAGAGCCATGTCCATCAGAATTAATCATCATGTAATACTGTTGGTGCTGTGTATGATGATCTCCTGGTTCTGCTCATTTCACTCAGCATCAGTTCATGCAAGTCCCTCCAGGTCTCTCTGAAATTGTCCTGCTGGTCATTTCTTTTTTTTTTTTTTAAATTTTATTTTATTTGCATAACATATGTGTGGGTAATTCTTCAACAATAACCCTTACATAGCTTTCCGTTACAAATTTTTCCCCCCAACTTCCCCACCCCTTCCCTAGATGGCAGGATATCCACTACATGTTAATTATGTTAAAATATTGGCAAATTGAATATATGTATACATATTTCCAAACTTATCATTGTTGTGCAAGAAAAATCTTATCTACACAAACGATATATCAGATAAAGGAAACACAATGTAAGCAAACATCAATCAAGGAGTATGAGAATGTTATGTTGTGGTCCACATTTTGCATCCCTCTCTCTGGGTGTATATGGCTTTCTTCAGTGAACAATTGGAGGTGGTTTGAAACATATCATTGTTGAAGAGAGCCATGTCCATCAGAATTAATCGTCATATAGTACTGTTGTTGCCGTGTATAATGATCTCCTGGTTCTGCTCATTTCACTCAGCATCAGTTCATGTAAGTCTCTCCAGGCCTCTCTGAAATCATCTTGCTGGTCATTTCTTACAGAACAATAATATTCCATAATATTCATATACCATAATTTATTCAGCCATTCTCCAATTGAAGGGCATCTATTCAATTTCCAGTTTCTAGCCACTACAAAAAGGGCTGCCACAAACATTCTTGCACATGTGGGGCCTTTTCCTTTCTTTATGATTTCTTTGGGATATAAGCCCAATAGAAATGCTGCTGGGTCAAAAGGTATGCACAGTTTGATAACTTTTTGAGCATAGCTCCAAATTGTTCTCCAGAATGGCTGTATCCGTTCACAGCTCCACCAACAATGCATCAGTGTCCCAGCCCTCCCACAACCCCTCCAACATTCATCATTAACTTTTCCTGTCATTTTAGCCAATCTGACAGGTGTGAAGTGGTACCTCAGGGTTGTCTTGATTTGCATTTCTCTGATCAATAGTGATTTGGAGCACCTTTTCATATGACTATAAATAGTTTTAATTTCATCCTCTGAAAATTGTCTGTTCATATCCTTTGACCATTTATTGATTGGACAATGGCTTGAATTTTTATAAATATGAGACAATTCTCTATATATTTTTGAGATGAGACCTTTATCAGAACCCTTGAATGTAAAGATGATTTCCCAATTTATTACTTCCCTCCTAATCTTGTCTGCATTGATTTTGTTTGTACAAAAACTTTTTAACTTAATATAGTCAAAGTTATCTATCTGGTTTTCAATTAAGAGTTCCAGTTCTTCTTTGGACATAAATTTATTCCATCTCCAAAGGTCTGAGAGATAAACTATATTACGTTCCTCTAACTTGCTTACAAAGTCCCTCTTTATATGTAGATCATGAACCCATTTAGATCTTATCTTGGTATGTGGTGTTAGATGTGGGTCAAGCCCTAATTTCTTCCACACTAGTTTCCAGTTTTCCCAGCAGTTTTTGGGAAATACTGAATACTTATCCCAAAAGCTGGGGTCTTTGGGTTTATCAAAAACCAAATTGCTATAGTTATTGCCTAGTTTGTCTTGTGATTCTATCCTATTCCACTGATCGACTACTCTATTTTTTCTGCTGGTCATTTCTTAAACAGCAATAATATTCCATAACATTCATATACCATAATTTATTCAGCCACTCTCCAATTGATGGGCATCCCTTCAGTTTCCAGTTTCTAGCCACTACAAAAAGGGCTGCCACAAACATTCTTGCACATGTGGGGCCCTTTCCCTCCTCTAAGATCTCTTTTTGATATAGGCCCAGTAGAAACACTGCTGGGTCAAAGGGTATGCACAGTTTGACAACTTTTTGAGCATAGCTCCAAATTGCTCTCCAGAATGGTTGGATCCGTTCACAGTTCCACCAACAATGTATTAGTGTCCCAGCCCTCCCACATCCCCTCCAACATTCATCGTTATCTTTTCCTGTCATTTTAGCCAATCTGACAGGTGTGTATTGGTACCTCAGAGTTGTCTTAATTTGCATTTCTCTGATCAATAGTGATTTGGAGCAACTTTTCATATGACTAGAGATGGTTTTAATTTCATCATCTGAAAATTGTCTGTTCATATCCCTTGACCACTTATCTATTGAAGAGTGGCTTGAATTCTTATATAAATGAGACAATTCTCTATATATTTTAGAAATGAGACCTTTATCAGAACCATTAAATGTAAAGATGATTTCCCAATTAGATGCTTCCCTCCTAATCTTGTCTGCATTTGTTTTGTTTGTACAGAAACTTTTTAACTTAATATAGTCAAAATTATCCATCTGGTGTTCAATTAGGAGTTTCAAGTCTTCTTTGGACATAAATTTGTTCCATCTCCACAGGTCTGAGAGATAAACTATATTACGTTCCTCTAACTTGCTTACAAAGTCCCTCTTTATATGTAGATCATGAACCCATTTAGATCTTATCTTGGTATGTGGTGTTAGGTATGGGTCAAGCCCTAATTTCTTCCACACTAGTTTCCAATTTTCCCAGCAGTTTTTGCCGAATAGTGAGTATTTATCCCAAAAGCTGGGGTCTTTGGGTTTATCGAATACTAGATTGTTAAGGTTATTGCCTAGATTGTCCTGATATCCTATCCTGTGCCACTGATCGACTGCTCTATTTCTTAGCCAGTACCAAACAGTTTTGATGACCGCTGCTTTATAATATAGTTTTAGATCTGGTATAGCAAGGCCACCTTCAGCTGCCTTTTTTTTTTTCATTAATCCCCTTGAAATCCTTGACCTTTTGTTCTTCCAAATGAACTTTGCTACTATTTTTTCTAGATCTGTAAAATAATTTCTTGGGAGTTTGATTGGTATGGCACTAAATAAGTAGATTAGTTTGGGTAGTATTGTCATTTTTATTATGTTTGCTCTGCCTACCCATGATCACTTAATATTTTTCCAATTGATTAGGTCTGATTTTATTTGTATGGGAAGTGTTTTGTAATTTAGTTCATATAGTTTCTGACTTTTCCTTGGCAGATAGATTCCCAAATATTTTATACTATGAACAGTTATTTTGAATGGAATTTCTTTTTGTATCTCTTGCTGCTGAACTTTATTGGTAATATATAAAAATGCTGATGATTTATGTGGATTAATTTTGAATCCTGCCACTTTGCTAAAGTTGTGAATTGTTTCTAGTAGTTTTTTAGTTGAGTCTCTAGGGTTCTCTAAGTATACCATCATGTCATCTGCAAAGAGTGATAATTTTGTTTCTTCATTACCTACTCTGAATCCTTTTATCTCTTTTTCTTCTCTTATTGCTAAAGCTAACGTTTCTAATACAATATGAAATAGTAATGGTGACAGTGGGCAGCCTTGTTTCATTCCTGATCTTACTGGGATTGGTTTTAGTTTGTCTCCATTACATATGATGCTTGCTGATGGTTTTAAATAGATGCTACTGATCATTTTAAGGAAAAGCCCATTTATTCCTATACTCTCTAGTGTTTTTAATAGGAAAGGGTGTTGGATTTTATCAAAGGCTTTTTCTGCATCTATTGAGATAATCATATGGTTTTTGTTAGTTTGGTTATTAATATAATTAATTATGCTGATAGTTTTCCTAATATTGGACCAGCCCTGCATCCCTGGTATAAATCCTACTTGGTCATAGTGTACTATCCTGGGGATGACTTTCTGTAATCTCATTGCTAACATCTTATTTAAAATTTTTGCATCAATATTCATTAGGGAAATTGGTCTATTGTTTTCTTTCTCTGTTTTCACCCTACCTGGTTTAGCTATCAGCACCATATCAGTCTCATAGAAGGATTCTGGCAGTATACCTTCTGTCCCTATTTTCTCAAATAGTTTGTGTAGTATTGGAATTAATTGTTCTTTGAATGTTTGGTAGAATTCACATGTAAATCCATCTGGCCCTGGAGATTTTTTCTTAGGGAGTTGGTTAATAGCTTGTTCTATTTCTTTTTCTGATATGGGGCTATTTAAATAATTTATATCCTCTTCTGTTAACCTGGGCAATCTATATTTTTGTAGATATTCCTCTATTTCATTTAAATTATCAAACTTACTGGCATAAAGTTGGGCAAAGAAACTCCTAATTATTGCTCTAATTTCCTCTTCACTGGAGGAAAGTTCTCCCTTATCATTCTTGAGGCTAACAATTTGATTTTCCTCTTTCCTTTTTCTTATCAAATTAACTAAAGGCTTATCTATCTTGTTAGTTTTTTCATAGAACTAACTCTTAGTTTTATTTATTAATTCAATAGTTTTCTTATTTTCAATTTTATTAATTTCTCCTTTTACTTTTAGAATTTCCAATTTGGTATTTAATTGAGGGTTTTTAATTTGTTCTTTTTCTAGTTTTTTTTAATAATAAGCCCAATTTGTTGATCTTTTCTTTCTCTATTTTATGCAAGTAAGCATCTAGAGATATAAAATTGCCCCTTATAACCGCTTTAGCCGTATCCCACAAATTTTGGTATGTTTTCTCCTTATTGTCATTTTCCTGGATGAAATTATTGATTGTGTCTATGATTTGCTCTTTCACCTGACCTTATATTGCATGTGATTTTTATTGCATCATGATCTGAAAAGGATGCATTTACTATTTCTGCCTTTGTGCATTTGATTTTGAGGTTTTTATGCCCTAACACGTGGTCAATTTTTGTATAGGTTCCATGGACTGCTGAGAAAAAAGTAAACTCCCTACTGTCTCCATTCAACTTTGTCCATAGATCTATCATACCTAACTTTTCTAACAAATGGTTTATCTCCCTAGTTTCTTTCTTGTTTATTTTGTGGTTTGATTTATCTAATTCTGAGAGAGCAAGGTTGAGATCCCCCACTGGTATCGTTTGGCTGTCTATTTCTTCTTGCATCTCTCTTAATTTCTCCCCTCGGAATTTGGATGCTATTGCACTTGGTGCATATATATTTAGTATAGATATTGCTACATTATCTATGGTACCCTTTAATAAAATATAGTTTCCTTCCTTATCTCTTTTGATTAGATCTATCTTGGCTTTTACCTGATCTGAGATAAGGATTGCTACCCCTGCTTTTTTTTTGTTCACCTGAAGCATAATAGGTCTTGCTCCAGCCGTTTACCTTCATCCTATATGTGTCACTATGTTTTAGATGTGTTTCTTGTAGACAACATATTGTGGGATTCTGGTTTTTAATCCAGTCTGATATCTGCTTCTGCTTTATGGGAGAGTTCATCCCATTCACATTCACAGTTAGAATAACTAATTCTTTATTTCCTGCCATCTTATTTACCCAAGTTATGTTTTCCCCTTTCCTTTCCCCTTTCTCCCTTCCCCCTTCCTCAGTACTTTGCTTTTGATGACTCCCCCAAACAATACTCCACCCTTTAGATCCCCCCTCCTTTTTTTACTCCTTTCCCCTGATTCTTCTATTTTCCCTTCTATTAGTTTGTCCCTTACTTTTCCTCCTTTCCCTCCTACTTCCCTCTAGCAATAGACAAGTTTCTATGTGAAATCAAATGTCTGATATACACTTTTAGAGCCCAACCTGATGAGAGTAAGATTTACACAATGCTCATCTCCCTCCCCTCTTTCTCTCAATTATATTGGGTTTTCTTTACCTCTTCAAGTGATTTTACCTTGTTTTTACCTCCTTTTTTTTTTAGATCTTATTTTACCACTTTTTCCCCTCTTTTCCCCAGTATGATAACCTTTTCCCCTCTAGTTCTCTTTTTCATATTATCAAAGTAAAATCAAATTATACCCCCATTCTTTAAGGATACCCCTAGTAGAGATATAGTTCTCGAGAGTTCTTTCCTTTTTACCTTTTTACACTTCTCTACAGTTCTGTGTTTGGAGGTCAAATTTTTTGTTCAGATCTGGTCTTTTCATTAGAAATAGGTGAAATTCTCCTGTATCATTAAATGACCATCTTCTTCCCTGGAAGATGATACTCATGCTAGCTGGATAGCTTATTCTTGGCTGTAATCCAAATTCTTTTGCCTTTCGGAATATCTGATTCCAGGCCCTTCTGTCCTTCAATGTGGAAGCTCACAGATCCTGTGTAATTCTAATGACAGTTCCTCGTTATTTGAACTGTTTTTTTCTAGCAGCTTGTAATATCTTTTCCTTGGTGTGATAGTCCTGAAATTTGGCCACGATATTCCTTGGGGTTTTAATTTTGGGGTCTCTTTCAGGAGGTGATCGGTGGATTCTTTCAATACCAACTTTGCCTTCTGATTCTAAAACATCAGGACAATTCTCTTTCATGATTTCCTGGAAGATAGCATCGAGGTTCTTTTTTTCATCGTGATTTTCAGGGAGTCCAATAATTCTTAGATTGTCTCTCCTGGATCTGTTTTCCAAGTCAGTTGTTTTTCCTAGGAGATATTTCATATTTTCTTCTATTTTTTCATTTTTTTGTTTTTGTTTGACTGATTCTTGAAGTCTTGAGTCATTCATTTCAATTTGTTCAATTTTAATTTTTAAGATATTATTTCCTTCAGTTATCTTTTTAGGTCCTTTTGGAACTGGCCAATTGAAATTTTTGGTTCTTTGCATTATTTTTCCATTTTGCCAATTTTATTTTTCAGTAAATTGTTGTCTTTTTCCAATTCACTAATTTTATTTTTCAGTGAATTGTTATCTTTTTCCAATTCACTATTTTTATTTTCTAGTGAGTTGGTGATTTTTTTCCAATTCACCAATTTTGTTTTTCAGTGAATTGTTGTCTTTTACCAATTCACTATTTTTATTTTCCAGTGAGTTGGCGACTTTTTCCCATTCACCAGACTTATTTTCCAGTTTTTCACATCTCTGTTGCAGGGCGATATTTCCTTCTTGCACTGCTCTCAATTTATTTCCCCAATCTTCTTCTAGCTCTCTTTTGAGATTCTTTATGCAATCTTCCAGGTAAGCCTTCTGAAAGGTAGACCAGCTTAAGTCCACCTTTGTGGCTTTATCTGGGATTGTTTTCAGAATCTCAGGATCTGGGGACTTCTCTATTTTCTCTCCGTAAAAGCTGTCTATGGTGAGAGCTCTCTTCTTCTTGCTCATGATCTTTAGCTGAGGTATCAGTCACCAGCAGGGAATTCTGCAGCAGCAGCAGCAGCAGCAGCAGCAGCAGCAGGAGCAGCAGCAGCAGCAACAGCAGCAGCAGCAGCAGCAGGGATTTCAATTTGCCCTGGGGCAGTTTGCCGAGTTGACTTCCAGTCTGGGGCTGATCTCACTAGATCCGCACTAGGACCACACTTTCAGCTGCTCTCAATCCACCCTTTATCAAAGGTAGACCTGCCAAAGCACCTGCCCGCAAGCAGAGCAAAGTGGCCCAAGGGTCTCCCAGGGACTTCCTGGCAGCCTAAAATCTTCTGGTCCGTCCCAGCCCCAGACTTGCACCCCAGCTGCGTACTGGCGTCTGAGCGCCGGGAGCTGCTTGATCCCCTGCCCGTCTAAAACTGACCTCAGAAGTTCTTTCAAAGTAGATATTTGATAGAAGTGCGTTGTAGTCTGAGTGTTTGGTGAAGCCCTCACTCCAGAACCAGTTCAGAGGCTCAATTTGTCTGTGTCTGAGGGAAGGTCTCAGGAGCTTACAGAGAAAGCTGTCTGCAATTCGCCATCTTGGCTCCACCCTGTACAAATCTTTTAAACATCTTTCCTTGTCATGTTGGGCAAGAAAAATCAGACCAAAAGGGAAAAAATATGAACAAAAAAAAGTGAAAATAATATGCTTCAATCCACATTTGTGTTCCATGGATGTGGACAGCATTTTCTATCCCAAGTTTATTGGAATTGTATGGGATCACCACATTGCTGAGAAGAGTTGAGTTCATCACAATTGATCATCCCATAATCTTGCTGTTATTATGTACAATGTTCTCTGGTTCTGCTCATTTCACTCAGCTTTAGTACATCTAAGTCTTTCCAAGGCTTTTCTGAAATCAGATTGCCCATCATTTCTTATAAAACAATAATATTCCATTACATTCATATACCATGAGTTATTCAGCAATTGCCCAATTGATGGGCATCTATTCAATTTCCAATTCCTTGCTATCACAAAGAAGCTACTACAAACATTTTTGTACATGTGCATCTTTTCCCTCTTTATAATCTCTTTGGGATACAGATCCAGTAGTGACACTATTCAGCTCAAATCTTGTTTTCTACAATAAGCTTTTTTCAGTTCCCCTTTACCTTACTCTTTGTGCCTTTCCTCTGAGCTGACCTTCAGTTTACACTATATATAATTGTTATGTACATAGATTTTGTTTTACCTTCTTCATCATAATGTAAGACCTGAGAATGTTAGAGACTGTGAGTTTTGGGGGGTTTTCCCTTTCTTTATATCCTAGCACTTAGCACAGTGCCTGACACATAATAGATAATAAATAACTGTTGACTTGTCAACTTTGCATGGCACCTTTAATTATTGACTATAATGTTGAAAAATTATCTATGCATATGCTTTGAAAACAAAGTTTTAATAAAAAAACTAAATTAATTTACAAATGTAATTCTCTTCTAATAAAACTACCAAAGGGTTACTTTGAAAAAAAAAAAAACACTGACCATGTTCTAGGGCATAAAAAACCAGGCAAATGTAAAAAAAAAATGAAACATATTTTAACTGAACATAGCACAATGAAAATAAAAATCAATAAAGAACATTTTGAAGCAAAAAAATCAAACTTACATAGATATATAAATAACATAACCTTAAGGAATGTTCAGATCAAAAAACAAATCACAGAAAGAAAACTCCTTAGTTACTTTATTACAAAAAAGACTTTAACCCATATTAAAGACTGGCAATTTTGTCAGAAGTAGACTTGATCTTCCAGTATTGTTAGTTATTATTACCATTTAAAATATGGATATTGGCGGTGAACTGCAAATATTTGGCATTTTCCATTGCAATGACCAGGTTATCAAAATCTAAGAGTTTTTCCTTCTACAGATGGGAGCTAAAGCACAGGATTTTGGTCTACATTCTCCTATGTATTATTTTAGTCCTTCCTGGGGAAAATATATTATGTATTGGCAGAAACAGGAGGGAGGCTATTTCTTTGTTTTAGTTTTTCTTCCTTTTTTCCCTCCATTTCTGCCTATACTAGACTTCTTGCACCCCAAGGTTAGCATTATCATCCCAAATCACTGTGCCAGGAAGTTAGCAGGGGAATTCTGCACATGTTCTATGGGATCCTGTAGGTCTGTATCCAAATGTGGTCCATGGAGTGTTCTTCAATCCAACTTACACTATAAATGGGTAGAAACATTTTTCATATGTATTTTCAATGAGGAAAGAATGTTTATTAAGACATCAACTAGTCCATAATGTTTTCACTTTACAAAATCCCTTATCATCTTGAAAACACCTTTGTAATTTCTAGTCAAATCTCCCTCTGGAGTTAATGTTGAGTCTGTATTTTGACTGTTCCTTCATGGAGTTTATTCATCTTTAGTATATAGGGAATGGAGGAATCCATGCTGTTGAAATAGATGGAGTTAAACTAGTCACATTATAGCTCTAGTTAAACTGTTCAAGAACTGACTTCCTCGACATTTCTGATTCAGCTCCCCAAAATGCCTCAAACTATGATTCACACTTCCTTCTGGAAATGACCAAACTTCCGAAACATACTGAACTACACCTCCCACTTCATGTCTTCTCTGGTATCAGGAAAGGATTATGTCAGATGTTCCATTTTAGCTTTGGTCAGCAAGGAAAGGCAATTTTTCCCCCAAGGGGAAAAAGCTATTCAAAGTCAAAGGAAGACACACTGAAAATTAATAACAGGCATAGAAATCAATTGTAAATACCCTCTTTCTCTGTCCACTACACTCCTCTCTCAAAAATAAAACAGAACAAAACACACATATACACAAAGAGTAGAGGAAATGGTGCATATTATCTCTGAATATTTCCATACCAAAGCTGTTCTAAAATATTTTCTAAGGAAAGAGACAAGAGGCAAACATTCTGTCACTAAGATTATTATTTTATAAGGAGTTATTGAATGCTTGAGTTTTATAAGTAGCTCATAATCTAACCCATGCAAGGTTCTTCAAAGAATTTCCCAGAAGATAGCTTCCTGGGAGATGGAGACAAAAAAAGACATAGTTGTCAAAATGATGTTGTCTTTCTCATATCTGGGCTCTAGACAGTCTGACAGTAGTTACAGCAATAACTGTGATCATATCTGCATTACATGTGCAATAAAATGTTCCCTAAAAATATACACAAGATTTATGGGGGGAAATAACCAAGAACCTCACAGAATCATAGGATCATAGAGTTAGAGCTAGTCCAGAGAGATTCAGTGATTTGCCTAGGGTCACACAGCTGATAAGTATCAGTAGGATTTGAACTCAATTCTTCTTGACTCCAAATCTATCAATTAGATGCTGTATTTATTACTCCATGTATGTCTTCATTTA
>JAJPUD010010223.1:0-36826 GCA_023553655.1 Myrmecobius fasciatus | reverse complement strand
ATATGTATACATGTATTGTATTTGTCATATAATTTATCCTATCTAGCATGTATTAGATTACCTGTCATCTAGGGGTGGGGGGTGGGGGGAAGGAAAGGAAAAGCTTGGGAAAAAAAAAAGTTTTTTTTGCAAAGGTCAATGTTGAAAGGTCACTCATATGTTTTGCAAATAAAAAGCTTTATATAAAAAAAAGAATTATTGTCTTTAAATACAGAATTATCTGTACCTTTCTATATTTCCATTGGTCCCTACATTTCCATTTTATAATGTCTTCCTTTATTTCTTCTGGAGTATCATATTATAAACTTTCTTTTTTAAATGTGGTAACTGCTAGACTTTCATGATCTTTACTGTGGCTCCTTGGTACTTGAACTCTTTCTTTTTGGTTGCTTGCATTATTATTTTTTAATTGGTTTTGAAGCTCTGGCTTTTGGCTATTATGCTCCTGGAAGTTTTCATTCTGGGAGTTTCTTTTCAAAGGTGATTGACTTTCCAATGATTCACTCTGCTCCCTAGTTCTGAGGTCTGGGCAATTTCCTTTAAAATTTTCCTGAAATATGATGTTGTGATTTTTTTTTGTTATCATGGATGTTAAATACTCTTATAATTCTTAGATGAACTGTACTTGATTTATTTTTCAGGTCAATTGGATTTTTATATTATATATTTTTTCCTCCCTCCCCCAAACTTTTGGTTTTGTTTTTAATTTTTTATGTTGCCTACTTGAGTCATTATGTGTCTGGATTATTCTAATTTTCAGAGTATTTCATTTTTGGATGATGTTTTCAATGATTTATTCTAGTTTTTGTATTCAAAATCTAATTTCACTTCTTCTAGGTACTCCTAGAAACCTTGTAGAACTAAGGCTGATTTTGATATGAGGTCACTATCCTACATCAGGTCTGGTCCTTGGGAGTCTTTCAAACTAAGGCATTTCCTCATATTAGTCAGAGTTTTATTTTATTTGCTCATTCATCAGCCTTAGCATATGAGTTGAACCTGAAGTTGGGTTAAACTCTACAACTGAAAGTAACATGGGTATACTCTGAGGCTATAGTTGGATCCTCCCCAAGCCCACTCCTGGACCTCTTCCTGGAGTACTTCACATCTCCAAATCTCCATGAGATCTCAGATATTACTCCTATTCTGAATTTCTCTCCTAGTCCTTAAAGAGTATTTGGATTGGATTTTATCTATTGCTTGTCTCCCACAGATAGGCCTGGATCAAGCATGTCTCACTAGACTTATCTGAAGCACCCTGAGCCATATGTTTCTAGTGAGAATCCTGTATCTTGGTAAAGGTTAGGGCTAGACTTAAGCACTAGTGGGCCCAGGCGGGGAGGAAAGAATCTCCTCAAAGCCTCCAGGGGCTGTCTAGACTCCTATCTCAGTTCCATCTTCCACCTCCTCTGTTTATCTATCCCCAAGATTTCTGAAAGACTTCATGGTTCCCTCAGTATTCTGGGGGTAGCTCAGGGACTCTAAAAGTGATTCTTCTTATTTCTTTGTAAAGTTGTACATTTTCCTTCCTAATGAAGGATCTGGGGGACTCTTTCGTGTTTTAGTATATTACCATCCTCCTACAAATCCCATTAATTAATTTTTAAAAAGGATATAGCTAGAACCAAAGTATTAAAACTTCACATTGAACTAATATATCCTTTCCTCCTAAGAATTCATTCACTAGGGAGAATGGGCTCAAACTTAAAAAGTGATAGCCACAAATACCCCATCACAGTTACCTTCCAAGGGCAAACATCTGTTGAATAAATAATATCCTTGCTGCAGGGCCTGGTGTTCCTGGATTGACTTTTTGCTGGGTTAGATTCCAAAGCTCACTGCTTAGACTGTGGACCTTATTGGGGTCAACTAATGACCGGCACAAACTCCATTTCCTAGATCTGCTGGCTCTTTCTACTTTTGAAACTCAGAAAGTCAAAATGAAAAAAAAAAAAAGAAAACCAACTGGTTTAGTGTTTAAGATCATAGTACCTTGAGTATGGAGTTAAGGGTCCACAGCTCCTTATCCCCAACCAAAGGCTTACAGTATTCTTTTTTACAGTATTTTTTCTCAATATACTATGTATATATATAGTTCCTATGTATATTTTAGTAGGTAGAATACCAAACATTTTATATCCTATACAATTACTTCAAATGGATTTTCTCTTTCTGTCTCTTCTTAATGGCTTTTGTTGACCAAATACCAAGCTTTGCAACTAACCATTCTGAAAGATTCATGTGTGTCATAGGACAAGGTTGGAAGAAGGGCTGAGAAAAGAAAATGGCTTCTCCTGTTTCAGAAGATGAGGTGATAGATAGTTTCTAAGATCCCTTTGAACTCTGAATTCCATGAATCTATAGGATGAGTGGGTTGGGTCATGGATTTCTAGTGATTAAAAAAGTCTAACTTCCTCCTGGCTTTCTGGGAAATTTAAGGCAGAATTAGGAAGATTGTAGGCTGTTCTAGGACACAGGGAAGTGATGCTCTGTACTTTGGATCTACCTGGATTTCTTGAATCTTGAGGTGGAAGGTAGTAAGATATTTTTGCCCAAGAGAATCTAAAATTTCCAGTAAGTCTGATAACTTTAAACCTACTAAATACTCTTGGTGCTCAAGAAGTAATTTTAAAAATAGGGTCTATTTCGTTAAATAGTCTGTACAATTTTCAATAAGGCCCAACCCTCATCAAGATTATAAATGAAATACAATTCATCTATGAAAGGTCAATCCAGATCTTTGTGTCTTTTTTCTTTTCTTTCTTTCTTTCTTTCTTTTTTTTTTTTTTTTTTTTGCTGAGGCAATTGAGGTTAAGTGACTTGCCCAGGGTCACAAAGCCAGGAAGTGTTAAGTGTTTGAGGTCATTTGAACTCAAGCCCTTCTGACTTCTATCCATCAGGATAAAGCTGATGCTCTACCCACTGCGCCACCTAGCTGCACCTATCTTTTTTCTTTTTTGGCAGAATTCTTTTTTACTCATGTACCCAATTCTCATAAAAGTAGAATTGTGAAAGGACCTAAAGATCATCAAGTCTTCTTTTCCTAGATGAAGAAATTGAGGTCCAGAGAGACATTCTTTACTGAAGATCTCAAAATGAATTTATAGCAAAACTGGTATTCCATTAAGTTTGGAAACTTAATAAACTAGTACTCGTTGCACAATACCACATAGTAGACTTTCCTGATTTTCCTTTCTCCTTATCTAAAGGGCATATATTTATTATTCCATTTTTATCCTTTTGTATGAAATAACTAATATAATACCTTGCACAGCAAGGTTATAATTAATTTTTGTTGAATTATTTTCAGAGGCTTCTTTCACACTAAAGTATAAATTACTAATGAAATTTCAAAATCGGAGACAATTATTATTCACAATTATCCCTTAGATTATTTTCTATTTTATCAGATATCAAATCCTTTGACAGAAGCGTTGAAACTGACTGAAAAAATCCAAGCAATAATCAGCAGGTGAGGAAGTACTGGGATAATGTTAGAGTTTTAGAAACCATACCAAGAATCCATCAAATTGTCTCTATCTCAAGCTATTTAGATTTTAATTCCTGAAGCACTATAATGGCAGTGATAATGTTTGACTATCATGTTCCTTGCATTCCAACTTGGTGCACTCCATATTTGTTCATTAGGTTTAGGTTTTGGTCTTAGTATACAATCTCTGAGGAGTTTCTTATTTGCTTCCATAGTCCAATTGTCCTAGATCAAGTACTTTGGGGGCTGTCTCTAGGAAGCTAGAGACTCCAGATGACCAATTTTTGTTTTGATGACTCACTACTTACTCATCATTTGGTTTAGAATATACACTCAGAAAATAGATTGGGAGAAAATATCTGGAATTTTGGCATGCAGTGATGATTTTCAATGCAGTTTTAGTCATAAGATTCAAAAAAGAACACAGGGTCAATATAACTACATGATTGTGGTTAGGAATGGGAGATGGAATTAAAAGATCAAAATAAACAATTCCTTTAGTCAAAATTGCAATGAATTCCGACCCTATGAAATAAATCTATGTATCTTAAAAAATACTAGAAATGTAAGCAATGTACATCTGGAGCTTTTAGAGGGGTAGAGAGGCAAAAGTAAGAACTTCACTTAGGTCTCAATAAGTATGAATAATAAATCCTCTTAAGTGGTTGTATATATTTGAATTAAACTATTCAAAATTATAAGTATAAACTAAAAAATTGTAGTATTTGGTTCCAGACCAATGGAAATATAAAGTATGAATTTAAATGATATGACTATTTCAGGGGATTACTTATACTAATAGGCTTGCTGTTTTTGATGGAAATTCCTTAAGAAATTAGCTGGAATAGATCTTAGAAATTTTTAGGATACTGAGTAAATTTAAGACCCTTTCAAATCTAAAATTCTGAAATTTCAAGTTTAAGGATTTCAATAACAATGATTTAAGTACTGAATATACATTTTTGGATCATCCAGGTTCTTTGCTTCTTTTCCCACAGCTTTTTGGCAGCCATCTTTTGGTGGTTTTTCCCTTTGCACTTACATCATAATGGAACGAGGTTAGAACAGAAAGTGAAGTTGAAATTTACCTGGTTTCCTATTTTTAAGGCACTGATGAAAATATTTAGTGAGAGAGAGGTGCATACTAAAATTAGTTTTTGTGCAAATTTTATCTACAGAGGTTTCTATAGTTGTCATTTGTGCAAGGAAATAAGATTATACTCTTGAGAAAACAACTTAAATAATCATGACAAAAATTTTAGACAAACTCCAGTTCAATTTTTTTCATGCTTCATAAGCTCTTTCACTTTAAATAATACTCTCCAAGATAACCATTATTATTTTTTATTAACTGAGAAATGTCAAGTTATACAACATAAGTAAAAATCTCTCTGGATCTCAGTATCCTCATTTTTAAATGAGGTTTGGTCAAGACAATCTTCAATATTTCTTCCAAGTCTACAGCAAATTTCTATATTTTCTATTATTTCTATAATAAAGTGCCAACTATGTATAAGATTATATGGTAAGTGCTTTGGGAAATCCAAAGAATCAAAAAAATTGCAAACCCTATTCCCTCAAATAAATTTTAAAAATATCTATGGGATATAAACCACATTATTTAAATATTTTTAACAATAAGATTCATCATAACTTAATGGATAACATGCTGGATTTGAACTCAGGAACTCTTGGATTCAAATACCACCTCTGACACTAACTAACTAATATGGTTACAAACAAAACACTTAATCCCTCTGAATTGCAGTTTTCTAAAATTTATTTTCAAAATTATGGACAGATTATAATTTCCTTTGGTGGAAGTAGGTTTTCATATCTATGAAATTATAGATTCTTAATGTATTGTATGCACACATATACATTACATATATAAACAATAGTATAATTCAAGATTTTAGATAACAATTCAAGACCATTCTGAATAAGAGATACTTACAAGGAATGAAAAAAATAATTACTGAAGGAATGGCATAGACAAGATGTACTACAAGGATTCTAAGGAAGCTAATGGCTCAGTGGATAGAGTGCTGGGCCTGAAATCAGAAAAAAATTTGTAGGTTCAAATCCAGCCTCAGACATTATGACCCTGGCAAGTTACTTAAACCCTATTTGCCTCAATTTCCTAAAATGAAATGTAAAATGAACTGGAGAAGGAAATGGCAAATTACTACATTATATTTAACAAGCTAACCCCAGTTGAAGTCAGAAAGAGCTGGACATGACTAAAAAACATTACCACCAACTATAAGGACAGGCTGAAAAAACTTTCACAGAAGAGATTAGATTTAAATTTATCCTTGAAAATAAAGGCAGACACAGAGAGAGGACTATGGGGACTGAGTATGGATCACGACATAGTATTTTCACTTTTTTGTTATTGTTTGCTTGTTTTTTCCCCCTTTTTGATCTGATTTTTCTTGTGCAGTATGATAAATGTGAAGGCATGTAAAGAAGAATTGCACATGTTTACCATATATTGGATTACATGCTGTCTAAGGCAGAGGTGGGGGAAAAGAGAGGGAGAAAAAAATTGGAACACAAGGTTTTGCAAAGATGAATGTTGAAAATTATCTTTGCATGTATTTTGAAACTAAAAGACTTTAATGGACAAAAAGAAAATAAAGGTGAAAAGAAGAAAAGAGTATCTCACAGTAGAGGATCAAAATGAACAAAAATGTCAGTGTAGAAAAACATGAGGCTTTTGGGGGCCATGGTATAAGAAGCCAAGAATTAAGAGAATTCTCTTAAGGGAGAAATGAGAGACAAAATGGAAAATTAGGTTAAGATCATATTAGGAAAGTATTGAATGTCATGTTCAGCAATTTGGATTGAATCTAGCCACCAAATATTCCTGAATAGGGGAATGACAAGATAACACTTGGGAAAATCACAGGAAATCATAGACTTTTAGAAAGGAAGCAATTTCAAGAGTTCTCTAGTCCAACCTAAAAGGAGATCCTATGATGACATACCCAAGAACTGTTCAAAATGATTGATGGTTTGATTGACCAATCAAAATGGTGTGATCTTTAAAGACCTCCAATAAAAGGAAAACTACCCACCTTCCATGGTAAATTAACTATTCCACTTTTGGAGAGATTTAATTGTTAGCAAAGCCTAAATTTGCCTTCCATTCCTTGCTCCTTGCTCTGCCTTCTGGAGCCATGTGAGAATCCTCCAAATATTTGATCACAAACATCTCCAAGGATTCAAGTCCCTTAATTATCCTGGTTGCCCTTTTCTGGATACTCCTTAAACTCTGACACCCCAAGCAACTATATTACATCAGATAAAGTCTGATATTAACATAAATATATAAAACTATGACTTTCTTGCTCCTGAAAATGCTCTTATTACAGTCCAAGATTATATTATTTTTTTTTTTTCTGCAACAAACTATTGACTCAAATTAAGTTAGAAACTCACTAAAATCCACAGATTACTTTCAGACAAAATACAACATAACCAAGTTTTTTCCATCTTCACTTGTGAAGTTAATTTTTTGAGTCCAAGTGCAAGACTACACTTTTTCTCCCATTGAATTTAATCTCATTATATTTAGCTCAATGCTTAAGCTTGTAAAGATCTTTTGAATCCTGTGTCACTGTGTGTTAGTTATAACTCCAAGTCTTGTGTCATATGTAAATTTTATAAACAAGCTATATATTCTTTTTTTTTTTTTTTTTTTTTTTTGCTTTTTGCTGAGGCAATTGAGGTTAAGTGACTTGCCCAGGGTCACACAGCTAGGGAATGTTAAGTGTCTGAGACCAGATTTGAACCCAGGTCCTCCTTACTTCACTTCCTAGTGCTCTATCCACTGCGCCACCTAGCTGCCCCAAGCTATATATTCTTTATCCAAATAATAAACATGATAAATAGCAGAGGGATAAGTATAGATTCTTGGACACTCTCTTGTAGACCTCTTTCTGTTTAACTGTCATTAAACCATTATTAAATATTTTTTGAATCTAGTCATTCAGTTGTATTATCATTCAGCCTTCATTTCTCTAGATTTTCCACCCAAAAAAAGCATGAGATACTTTATCAAATGCCTTGCTAAAATTTATATGTACTCTATAATGACCACCTAATTTGCTTTAAAAATAATTTAGTCAAAAAAAGAAATGACTTATCTGGAATGTTCTGGTCTTAATGCAGCTATGCTATTCAATCATGGCTGCCTTTTCCTGAAGTTATCTAGAGCTGCTGTGAATGACAAGTTGAGTTTTCCCAGGAGTATATGTTAGAAATATTGTTTGCTAGTAGTATGTTGAATAGTTTGGAGTGAGGAGACATTGCAAAAAGAATGATTTGCTGCAGTAGTTTCATAAAGTAGAATATAATAGAGTCTTTCTTGGTTCAAAAGCTATTTTTAGGCACAAAACCTGATATAGTTTTTTCATTCTTAGTTGTGTTGATTTTGTTTTGAGCAAAATATACAAATAGAACTGTGCCTCACTCAAAATTATACTTTCTGCAGTGGTGAAGATGACAATCCATCCACTTTACCTCATCCTGTGCATCTCTCATTCATGTCTACCCATAAATCATCAAAGGGTATCTACCAACACACTCGGCAACCTAGAAGCTAGTTGAGTGCAAAAGCACTAGCTATTATTGGTCCACCTCATTTTTTGGTTATTTATTTATTCCTTATACCACTTCTGTGTGATTTTTCATGATTAATAGGCTATAGCTGACTCACTTCTACTATGTAACTTCCTATTTCCTTTTGGGTGATCTGTAAGTTTAATTCTTGGGAAATTGATATTCAGTCAACATTAATCATTTTGACTGATCAGTTGTGGGTCATAGACATAAAACATCACTAGAAAAATGTTGATTTAAAAAAAGAAAGTTTGTTGGAGACCAAAATTTGAGTTCTCTAAATGCAAAGAACACTTTCTTAAAGCCAATCTAGTCAGCTCTCTTCCTCTTATTCCATTTTGGACACAATCCATCTTCCATGGACAATATCTAATGCATATAAGAGCAATAATAAAAATACATCCCCTTTAAATATATTTTATGCTCACAAATATATAGTGACCCAGACCATGTTCAAGCAAGTTAGAAGGATAAAATTCACTTTTACAGGGTTATTGCTTATTTTGTCAGTACAAAGTTTTACAGAATAATTGGTCTTAAAAAAACAAATTTGATTTTAGCATCTCTTTTTCAATACTAAATAAAGACATAACTGTCATGCCTAGATTCTATTGTTTCCTGCTTTAGAAAGTCATTCTACCTATTGAAGGTTCTTTCTAGAAGCCAACAGAAATAATGGAAGATGGCTAATTATTTTTATACTCTTCGGATACAGAAATTATTAGTCCTTTTCTGTGTGATGGACTTAGAACCATCAAGTTTAGGAGAATACACATGTTTCTTAGCACAATGGAATATTTAGATATATGTTGAAACTTGATAGATCTGTGCTTTCATTGAGATGGATACTTTCTCCAGCAGGGAAGATTAAAACCTCTCCAAAGTCTTCCTGTCCTGATTAATTCTCAAGATCCTTCCATTAATCCTTAATAGAGAATTCAATCAATGAGCTAGAGGTCTTTTTCTGCTCCTTTTAATATCTAAAGAATACAAATGTAGTACACAGACCATATGAACAGCTACTTTTCCCTCATTATTTTTAAATGAGACACTTTGTGTTACTTGCCAAATGGAAATTATTGTTGGCAATATTCTGGAGCATACTTACACTCATCATGTTCTTTGGGTCTCTCCATTGCTATTTGGGTCATTTTCAATTTCACTTTTTCCTGAGATTGTGATATTACCTGATTTACAGTCATATGAAATCAAGAAGCACTAGTATTTGAGGTATACTTGAGATATTCCATAATTATTTCTTTGCTAATGAATTTGTAAATTTTGAGAAGATGAAGAGAAATAGAAGGATTTTTGTTTAAAGTATATTAGGATAGGAAAGAGAAATTAATGATTCATTATATTTATATAAGGCTTTACAATTTTCAAAGTATTTTTATATGTGTCATCTCATGAGAGTTTCATAATTATTCTGAAGGAAGCAGGCCATTGAAGGGGCAGATATGGCACAATGATTAGAATGTCAGGTCTTGAGTAAGGAAGATCTGAATTCAATTCCAGCCTCAGATACTTCCTAGTTATAGAACCTTGGATAATTCACCTAACCCTGTTTGCCTCAGTTTTCTCATCTGTAAAATGAGCTGGAAAAGGAAATGTCAAACCAGTCCAATATGTTTACCAAGAAAATCCCAAATAAGGTCACAAAGATTTGGACGTGACTGAAATGACTGAACAACAACAGATCAATGACTGGAAGAACTTTTGGTACTCTTGGACCAGTTTTCTTTCTCCTACCTACATCATGCAAGAAAAATGAGAAGTGGAAAAAAGACATTTTTTTTTCCATTCACTCCTTTAATGATCTTGGTTACTATAAAAATGAATTAAAAAGTAAATTTAAAAAATGAACTTCCAAATAGTCCAACAAGTTACTTGGGCTTATAGGATTTGAAAGCATATTTTTAGCTTTCTTAAATTTTCACTAATCTCTTCAAAGATTATCTGCTAGTGTTTCTATTGGGCTTATATCCCAAAGAGATCTTAGAGGAGGGAAAGGGACCCACATGTGCAAGAATGTTTGTGGCAGCCCTTTTTGTAGTGGCTAGAAACTGGAAACTGAATGGATGCCTATCAATTGGAGAGTGGCTGAATAAATTATGGTATATGAATGTCATGGAATATTATTGCTCTGTGAGAAACAACCAGCAGGATGATTTCAGAGAGGCCTGGAGAAACTTGCATGAACTGATGCTGAGTGAAATGAGCAGAACCAGGAGATCATTATACACGGCAACAACAATACTATATGATGATCAACTCTGATGGACGTGGCTCTCTACAACAAAAAAAATGTCTCAAACCAGTTCCAATTGTTCAGTGAAGAAACCCAGAGAGAGGGATATGAAATGTGGACCACAACAGAACATTTTCATGCTCTCTAATGATGTTTGCTTGCATTGTGTTTCCTTTCTCTGATTATGTTTTTTTTCTTGTAGATAGGATTTTTCTTGCAAAACAACTTTTCAAGTATTTTATCATTATTAACATGTAGTGGACTTCCTGCCATCTAGGGAGGAGACTGGGGGTAAAATTTGTAATGGAAAGCTTTGTAAAGATCAATGCTGAGGAACTACCCATATATATGTTATACAAATAAAAAGCTTTAATTAAAAAAACAAGAAAAGAAAGATTATCTGCTAATTGATTAGCTTTCTAATATCTGGAAGTTCTGCTATTCCCTTTAAAAATAAGTTCATTGCTATGCCAGAAAAAAAAAAACACGACTTGTAGAGGGCAGATAGGTGACCAGGCCTAGAATCAGGAAGACTCATTTTCCTGAGTTCAAATTCAGTCTCAGACATTTACTAGTTATGGAATCCTGAGCAGGTCATTCAACCCTGTTTACTCAATTTCCTCATCTGTAAAATATGCTGGAAAAAGAAATGGCAAATCATTCCATTATTTTTGCCAAGAAAACTCCAAACAGGATCGTGGAGAGTCAGACATGACTAAAAAATGACAGAACAACAAGAGGTGATAAACTGGTACTAAGGGCAGAATGTGGTAGGAAGGACATTTTTGAGGAGAGAGATCATGGTATGCTGAAATGAAGGAAATCATCTAAATCAATCCACTCATTTTACAGATGAGAAAAAACAGGCCCAGAGAGCTCACAATTTGTTTAAAATCATACAGGTAGTAAGAAGAAGAGCTGAGTTGAAAAACTATATTCTCATTGTTAAGTAAGTTTTTTTTATTAAAACTTTTTATTTGCAAAACATATGTATGGGTAATTCTTCAACATTGACCCTTAAAAAGCTTTCTGTTACAAATTTTTCCCCCCCAGTCCCCACCCCTCCCCTAAATGGCAGGAAATCCACTACATGGTTAAGTAAGTTTACAATAATGGACTAACACACCAAATAATAACTTATAAAGTTAGAGCTGAAAACAGAAGAATTGAAACTGACACAGATATTCAGTCTGTTTTCTAAATTAATGAAATAAAAAAAATATGTCATTCTTTTATGAGGTTGGATAGTGCAGGGATAAAATGAGTACTGGGCATGGAGTCAAGAAGACCTGCATTCAAATTTGACTTCAGCACTTTTTGACTGTTATTTAATCTCTGACGAACTCATTACCATGGTAAAATGGGGATACTAATAATAGCACCTGTCTCCCAGTGATGCTCTAAAGATCAAATGAAATGTTTATAAAAGACTTGGGACAGTACCTGGAGCATAGCAAGCATTTAATAAATATTTGTTTTTTTATTTCTTTCTTCAGTTTATGAATAAAAATGTTAGTCTAAAAGACATATGGTTGAAAAAAACCAACACTTTTGAAGGAATATAATTCTGATACAATTAGCTACTATGTTTATTTAAAAAATGGCTTTATGTATGATGGAATTGGAGTTAAGAACTATGTAACCTGACTAATTATATGTATATATATATATACATATGTGTATGTATATAAAAATCACGTGTATACATATATAAGTGCATATATATATGTGTGTCTACATATGGCATACACATTAAACTGGGAATTACTGATACCTTTTTTAACCATCTATTTCTGAAAATATCCTTCCTCACTCCAATACCCAGAAAACACTCCCTGTGATAAATATTTAAAAAGAAAGAAAAAAGCATGGAATTAAACAATACACCAATTTAGTCTGATAGCACATACAGTATTCCACATTTATAGTCACTACCTCTTCAATAAATTTTTTTTAATTAGAAACAACAAATATGAACATTTGAATAAATAAAGAACAGAGGAAGACTATGTGTGAGACTATTACATATGGTTTGGTTTCTTTCAAACATCTATTACAATTAACACAATGGTTTTAAAAAAACCCAAACTGCCTTGCCTATCTATGTCCCCTCATGAACTTCCTTCTGCTTTGTGTGAGTGTAAAAAATGTTTCCTGATTTTCTTTTCTTATATTTCACACAACTTTCATTACTCATCAACTCTCTCTTCCCTTCTGTCCCCCTCAATAGAAACCTTGAATTTAACCAATAAATATTGTCAATTAAAATATTTGGTTGTGTCGGGCAATGGCCCAGTGGATAGGAGCACCAGGCCTGTAGTCAGGAAGACCTGAGATCAGATGCAAACTCAGTCACTAGCTATGTGACTCTGTCACTCAGGGTCATTTAACCCTGTTTCCTTCAGTTTCCTAATTAACAAGAGTAGGAAATGACTGAAAAGATTGAACATCAACCTCAAATGTAAAATGATGATAATTATAGCACCTATCTCACAGAATTGCTGTCCCTTCTCAAAGGAAGAAGGAAAAAAAGTCTTTCCTTTTCAAAGCTCTAGTACCAATTCTGCCCTTTGCACATATTTTAAAAAAGATATATACTATTTACCATACATATCAAAGAAAAAGCTATTTATAACTATGCTTTTTAGAGTTTTTAATACAATTATATATTCTGTTTTATCAAAAAAACTTTTTCTGCATCTATGAATATAATTGTGTAATTTTTGTTATTGATATGATCTTTTGTGTTAATAGTTTTTCTAATGTTGAACCAACAATGTATTCCTAGTATAAATAGACATAGTCATAGTAAGTAGTATGCTTGTAAATATTTGACAATTCATTCTCCCAAAAATTATCAAAAAGACACATTTTAAAATTGAATCTAAATTATTAACATTTTCTTTATCACTCTTTTTAAAAACTTGTGCATTATTTACTTATTTTTAAAATAATTTATATATGTATATATTATTAAAGCTTTTTAATTTTTAAAACATATGCATGGATAATTTTTCACCATTAACACTTGAAAAACCTTTTCTCTGCCTTCTCCTCACTTTTCCCCTAGATAGCAAGTAATCCAATATATGTTAAATATGGTAAAAATATGTTAAATCCAATATATACATATATATTTGTACAATTATCTTGCTGCACAAGAAAAATCAAATTAAAAAAGGAAAAAAAAGAGAAAGAAAATAAAATGCAAGCAAACAACAAAAAGAGTGAAAATGCTATGTTGTGATCCACACTCAGTTCCCACAGTCTTCTCTCTGGATGCAGATGGCCTCTTCATCACAAGATCATTGGAACTGACCTGAATCACCTCAATGTTGAAAAGAGCCATGTCCATCAGAATTGATCGTCATATAATCTTGTTGTTGCCATGTACAATGATCTCCTGATTCTGCTTATTTCACTTAGCATCAGTTCATGTAAGTCTTTCCAGGCCTCTTTGAAATCATCCTGCTAATTCTTTCTTTTAGAACAATAATATCCCATAACATTCATATATCATAATTTATTCAGCCAATCTCCAACAGATGGGCATCCATTCAGTTTCCAGTTTCTAGCCACTACAAAAAAGGGCTGCCACAAACATTTTTGCACATGTGGATCACTTTCCCCCCTTTAAGATCTCTTTGTGATATAAGCCCAGTAGAAACACTGCTGGATCAAAGGGTTCCATCACTTTCTTAAATCTAGACCATCAACAACAAAATTAAGCCCCAATTTTTATCTTTTGTTCTTTTCTCAAGTGTAAATGCTCACACTAAAAAAATTAACATTTGGCTCTCATTCAAGCTGACTCCAACACATTCATAAGAATGTATAATTTTTTTTCTTTTTCTTTCTTTTCATATTATTTAATTAGATTATATTTTGAGTTCTGAGCTTTTTCCTTCCTTCCTTCCCAAACCCAATGCCAGAGAAAGCACAAATAAATATGTGGAACCATACAGTTCATACTTCTATATATCAGTTTTCTCTCAAGATGGATAATATCTTTCTTTATAAGCCCTTTATGATTGACTTGAATATTTGTATTACTCAGAATAGCTTATTCATTCATAGTTATTCTTTGAATATTATAACTGTTACTGTACATATACTATGGTCTTTTGGTTCTGCTCATTTCACTCTTCATTATTTCATACAAGTCTTTCTATGTTTTTCTAAAATGAACTTGTTCACCATTTCTTACAGCACAGCAGTGTTTCACAAGCATATAGCACAATTTATTCAGCCATTCCCCAATTGATGGCCATTTCTTTGGCCTCGATTTCCATTTCTTTGCCATCACAAAGTCATTTCTATACATATTTTAGAATATATAGGTTCATTTCTTTTTTTGTTATCATCTTGGGAAACAGACCTAATAATGGTATTCCTGGGTTAAAGGAAATCATATAGTTTTATAAATCTTTGTGCAAAAATCCAGATTGTTCTCCAAAGTGATTGAATCATTTTAGAATTCCACCAAGAGTGTATTAGCATTCCAAATTTCCTACATCCCCTCCAACATTTGTCATTTTCCCCTCCTATCATCTGAGGCAACCTAATAGGTATGAAATGGTACCTCAAAGTTATTTTAATTTGATTTTATCTATTCAATAATGATTTAGAGCATTCAAGAATACCACTATATGAGCCTTTTATTTCTTCAAAAAAAAACTACCTTTGATTATCAATTGGAGAATGATTCACATTTTAAAAAATTTAATTCAGATATAAGGCCTTTATCTGAGAAACTGCCTCTCCCCCCTTTTTCTGTTTTTCATCTAATCCTGGCTATTTTGATTTTATTTATAAACCCCTTTTTAATTTAGTGTAATCAATATTATTCATTTTATATTTTGTGATGCTCTCTCTTGTTTATTCATAAGTTCTTCTCCTAATCATAAATCAGATATGTAATATGTTCCATGAACTTTTAATTTCTCTTTATATCTAAGTCATGTATCTCATATTAGGTGTAAGATAATGTTCTATACCTAGTTTTTGTCAGATTGCTTTTGACTTTTCTCTAAATCTTTATCAAATATTGAGTTTTTATCTGCAAATTTTAAATCTTTATGTTTGTCAGACACAAGGCTTACTATAATCATTTGCTACAGGGTATTGTATACCTAATTTATTCCTCTGATCCATCATTTTACTACTTAGGTAGTATCTTGATATTTACCACCTTTTTAATACAATTTAAGATCTATTGCTGACCTACTGTTTTTACATTTTATCTTCATTAATTTCTTTGACATTCTTAACTTTCTGATCTTCCAAATGAATTTTATTATTTTTTCTAGCTCACTAAAATGATTTTTGGTAGCTTAATTAGGATGGCACTGAATAAGTATATTGGCAGGAACACTTCCAAATATTTTATGTTGTTTATTTTATTTTTTTTGCTGAGGCAATTGAGGTTAAGTGACTTGCCCAGGGTCACACAGCTAGGGAATGTTAAGTGTCTGAGATCAGATTTGAACTCAGGTCCTCCTGACTTCAGGGCTGATGCTTTATCCACTGCACCACCTAGCTGCCCCTGTTTACCATTATTTTAAAAAGAAATATCTCTTACTATCTCTTCTTGTAGGTCTTCATTAGTGATAAATAGAAATGATGCTTTGTGCCAGTTTATTTTATATACTGCTACTTTTCTAAAATTATTGTTTAAATTAATTTTTAGTTGAAACGTAAGATTTATCAAGTATACCATCATATTGTCTGCAAATAGGGATAGTTTTATTTTCTCATTGTCTGTTCTGATTTATTCAGTTGCTAGCATATCTAGTACAATATTGAACAACATTAGTAATAATGGGAATCCTTGTTTTCATTTCTGATTTTATGGGAAGTTTTATAAATTATCTTCATTATAGATTATGCTTGCTGATAATTTTAGGTAGGCAATTCTTATCATTTTAAGAAAAAATCATTTATACCTATGCTTTCAAGTGTTTTTTAATGCAAATGAGTATTGTCAAAAGCTTTTTTGCATCTACTGATATAGTCATGATTTTTTCTGCTTTTGTTACTGATGTAATCAATTATGTTAATAGTTTTCCTTAGTTGAACCCACTTGATCATAATGTATCAGTTTTGTGATACATTGTTGTTGTCTTCCAGTTAGTATTTAATATCTATGTTAATTAGTAAAATTTGTCTGTAATTTTCTTTATTTTTTTCTCTTCCTCAATTGCTTATCATATTTGTTTCATGAAATGAATTTTGTTAATATTGGAACTGGTTGATTTTTAAATGTTTCAGAGAATTCACTCGGAAATTCTTTTGGTCCCAATGCTTTTTTCCTTAGAAAGTTCATTTATGACCTGTTCAATTTCTTTTTCCAAAATAAGTTTATTAAGATATTCTATTTTCTTAGATTGTTAAATGTATTGGCATGTAATTGGGCAAAATTACTCTTAACAAATGTTTTAATTTCATCTTCATTCATCCTTTTTCTTTTTCATTTTCTCTCTTTTAAAAAATTATATTAAACAAGAGTTTACTTAATTTGTTTGCTATCTTATTTAAATAATATTTTAATATTGTTTCAGCCTCTTTGATAATATTTTATTCAACATTTAGCACTGATATCCATTAGATATTGTTCTAACAAGGACTCTAAAAAGTTTGAGAGTGCCAAGCCTAAATAAAGTCTGAAAGATTCATCTTCCTGAGTTCAAATTCAATCTCAGACAGTTATTTGGCTTGTTACTTAACCCTGTTTGCCTCAGTTTTTTCCTTTGTAAAATGAACTGGAAAAGGAAATAACCAACCACTCCAGTTGCAAAGAAAACCCCAAAGGACATCATGAAGAGTTGGACATGATTAAAATGACTAAATAATTTTTCCCTACATAAGAATATGCAACAAGTATACAGTGGTGTTCGGTCCTTCGCCTTTCAATCTGGAAATGTGGCTGTGCTAAGTCATCAAGGTATATTAATGCTTTTGGTTTCAGGTACCTAGCATGCCTGAGGGGCTCAGACTACACACAGCTAGAACATTTTTTATTCTGGTTAACCAAAAATCAGCATCAGGAAATAGCTCAGAGAAGAAATTGAGTCAAGGAAGCTGGGGCTGAAGGTAATCATGTCAAGAAATCATTGTTTCTGTTATTATGCTGATAGACCATTCTGTCTAAGCTTGGGAGCTAAACAAAATGTTACTGCTTCTTCTTGTCCTCTTCTCACCAGCTCAACTGGCCACATCCCTGAATTAGTCATAGTAGCAAAAGCTGAAATGACTGATGTTGAAGAAATTAGGGCAGAGAATTTGCTCTCATTTAAAATCTTCACAAAGGAGTCTTTTTAAAGTTTATATTATAAACTTTGGATTTATAGATTATAAAATTTAGATTATAAAATCTGAGAGCTTTTCAGGATCAAGTAGTCTATTAAGGATTTCTAAATAGTCTGAATTTCACTCTCTATCAAGATCAAAATCCACTTCAAGGTCAAGAAGGTATTCTCATAGACATCATACTCAATCCAGATCTGACGCTCATTCACATAGGAGGCAATCACAAAATAGTTTATGTACATCAGAGTATTGTCACTACAATCATTCACCAATGACTAAAAAAAAAAAAAAAAAAAAAGACATACAGGGCAGATCCTAAAACATATCTTGGAGTGCTTTATCTTAATTTAAATACAATAAAGATAAAATTTCAGGAAATATTTTCTCATTATGGCACTCTAAGTTGTGTCAATATAGTTTACAGTCAATATTCAGCTAACTGGATGATCAAGTGGATTTTTTCTTATTTGTTTTGAGAGACAATGAGTCAAAAGAGGATACAAAAAGGGAAATGGAATGGAACTGGACTGCAGAAGTAATGGTGTGAATTATTACAGCACTAAGAAATTATTCCTTTGGCCTAACAAATATCTATAATTGTAGGTCTATTATCCATACTGGAGGCGATGATAGATGTAGTGATTCTTATTATGATTAAGGATATGACAGTTATGAATATGATTACCCAAAAGATCACTTTTTCCAGCTGATATAGATCATGGTAGAGAATTTCCTTCCTATAGACCAAGATACTAGGAGGAATTAGATTTCTAAAATTCTTTTTTTGATTTCCCCAACTTTTTAATCTCCCTATCTCTCAAAAAGAAACTTTAAAAAAATCTTTTGTAAAATCTAAATTTTATCAGTTGACATACTGCATACACATTAAACTCTTAAAGATTGTAATCATTGTAATTTTGAATAATTGCATTAAACAAAATAAAGTATATTCTAAAATTATTATGTAATCAAATAAGGAAGGAAATTATTGACAATTTTGAAAATCTTTTTTGTGTGTATCATTATACACCTGGTATAACAAAATTTTTCAATTTGGAGGTTACTTTTCTTCTTTTATTAAATGTCTATTTTTAAGATAAATAATAATGGATATAAAACTATTCAATATGACCTTGAGAAAGTTAAAAAGTACAGAAGAAAATTGATTCTTGATAATATTTTAGAATACTAAAAATTAGGCCTATCTCAGTGCTGGCATAAATTTTCACTTGGCAAATATGAGATGTGTGTGTGGAGGTGGCAGGGACCTGTGGTCAGTAAGTAACTTGAGGGCCAAACAGAATATCAAGGCAATGATAATTTTGTGGCATTATTATAAGTCTGGAAAACTGACAAAACCCAGAAAATCATGCTGAGGAAAGAAGGAAAGGAAGAGGGAAAGGAGAAAAGGAAAGATAAACCCAAATGAATACATAATTCTAGAGAATAGTAAGGAGAGAGAAAGTTTTCTTAAATGGGCAATGCAAAGAAATAGAAAAAAAAACAACAGAATGGGAAAGACAAGAGATCTCTTCAACAAATTAAGAGACATCAAGGGAATAATGTTTCATGCAAAAATGAGCATGATAAAAGGCAAATATGATAGGGACTTAAAAGTAGAAGTAATGAAGAAGTAGCAAGAATATTCAGAAGACCTATACAATTAAGATTTAATATCACTGATAATCATGATGGTGTGGCTTATTGATCAAGAGCCAGACATTTTGAAGAATGAAATTAAGTGGGCTGTAGGAAGCTGTAGCTAATAATAAGGTTAGTGGAGGTGATGGAATTACAATTAAGCTATTTAAAATTCTCAAAAATGATACCATTAAAGTGCTGCATTTTAAATGGCAGCAAATTTGGATAACAACAGTGTCTACTGGATTGGAAAAGATCAATTTATGTTTCAATCCTAAAGAAAGGCAATACCAAACAATGTTCAAATTACCAAACAATTGCACTAATTTCCCATACCAGCAAGGTTATGGCTTCAGCAATGTGTGAATTCAGAATTACCAGAAGAGCAGGCTGGTATTCAAAGAGGAAAAGAACTGCAGATAGAACTGCTCATTTTGCTAGATTGTGGAGAAAGCAAGGTAATTAAAAAAAAATCTACTTCTGCTTCCTTGACAACACTAAATCCTTCAACTGTGTGATCACAACAAAATGTGTCTAGTTCTTAAAGATATAGGAACACCAAATCATCTTACTTGTCTCCTGAGGAACCTAAATGTGGGCCAAGAATTAAGTTAGTGCCAAACATGGAACAACTGATTGGTTTGAGATTGGGAAAGAAGTATGACAAGGCCATATGCTGTCATCTTATTTAATTTGTATGCAGAGTACCTCATGAGAAATTCTAGGCTGGACAATCAAAAGCCAGAATTAAGACTGCTAGGAGAAATATCAAGAGTCTCAGATAAGTAGACAAGACTATTCTGACTGCTGAAAGTGAAGAATGAAGAAACCTTTTGAAGAAGGTAAAAGATGCTAGTCTAAGAGCTAGCTTTTAGCTTAACATTAAAAAAAAACTAAGTTCATGCCAACTGGTCCTATCACTTTCTAGCAAATAGAAAAAAAAGAAATGAATTTAGAGTCAAATTTTATATTCTTGGGCTCAAAGATCACTTCACACAGCAACTACAATCATAAAATTAAAGATGTTTGCTCCTTAAAAGCAAAGCTATGTCAAATCTAGATAGCATACTAAAAAACGGAGACATAACCTTGCCAACAAAGATTTATATATCCAAAGTTATGATTTTTTCTAGTAACAATATATGGCAGTGAGAGCTGAATTCTAAGGAAAGCTGAGCCCCACAGAATGATGCTTTGGGGATGTGGTGCTAGAGAAAACTTTTGAGAGTCCAATGGACTCTCAAGTAGATCAAATCAGTCAATATTTAAAGAAATTAATTCAGACTGCTCATTGGAAGGACAAATACTGAAATTGAAACTTGCATGCTTTTGCTGCATAATAAGAAGACAAGACTCACTGGAAAAGCCCAAGATTGGGAAAGATTGAAGGCAAAAGGAAAAGGGGATTGCAGAGGATGATGGATAGACTGTCATGAAAGCAATGAACATGAGCTTATAGAGACTTCAGGAGATAGTAGAGACTAGAAAAGCCTGACTTGCTATGATCCTTGGAGTCACTGTGAGTTGGACATGAGTAAATGATTCAACAATATAGATCATGCCTTTGAGTCTTGAACCAACCTGGTGTCTAAGGCTCTACTTCTTTTGGTGATGGACTTTATTTGTCCTCTAAGGTCTCTTCTAATTCTAAAATTCTATGATCAGAAAACTTTGATCAATCTCCAGAATGGTGTCTAGCAAATACTTAATAAATGTTGAGTTAAACTTGTTTAGATAAGTTTCTCCTTCATTGAACATTACAACACACAAGTCAGCCTCTGCAAAGGATGGAGACAAAAAAGAAAGGATGAGATGGAAGGTCTTGGACAAGAGTCTTCGCTAACATTCTTTCTTACATTCTGAGCTCAAGGAAACCAGCAGGCCACAAATAAATAGATGTTTTCTAGGATAGTCCATCATTGTTGACAGAAAATGAACAAAAAGATGTGATTATCTATTTATTAAATGAAAAATAGCCAATTTCAATGAAGCTATAATGGATTAATAAAAACATTTTTTCTATATGGGAACTTTAAAAATCTTTCTGCAGAAAATAATTTGCTTTTTGCCAGCTAAGTGGTGCAGTGGACAGAGAACCAGCCCTGAAGTGAGGAGGACTTGAGTTCACATGTGACCTCAAACACTTAACTCATCCTAGCTGTGTGTCCCTGAGCAAGTCACTTAATCCCAATTACCTCAGCAAAAAAGAAAGAAAGAAAGAAAGAAAGAAAATAATTTGCTTTTTTAGAAAAATATAACTGGAAGAAATGTTATAACACCAAGGAGATTTTCTTAAAATACTCAATTTTTTCTTAAAAAAATTCACCAATTCAACACTGACACATTCTACTAGTGCTCACATAAAGATAGCCTTAAGTGCAACAAACATTTATTCTACCCCTTTTGTGTATATGTTGAATATATCAAACACTTTTAAAAGGATAAATAGAATAAGAAGGTATAGAAGAGAAGAGCTTGTTAGAAACAGTTTTCTTTTTACATATATTGCTTTTCTAAATAGTATCACTTTCATTAAATGTGATCTCATCAACAACTTGTTAATTATGGTCTGATAATAAAGGGAGAATATGTTTTATTCTTCAAAATACTTTAGTTTATTTGCAGCTTAAAAATTTGATTTTTTTTTGCCTCAAAATTTCTAAATATTAAATAGTAGGCATAAGCATATTTTAGCCATATTTCAAGAATGTCAATAACATAGCACACAAAGTAAAACTAAGTCTTGAATATAAATCCTAAGGAAATGCAAAAGATATTGCTAAAAAATTTTCCAGCAGAGGGCATAGTGATTTTAAAATAAATGTTTGTTGCTTTTTCTTTTTCTTTACTAAAGTCTTGGGTCTACTATCAAAAAATTCTAATTGGCCATAGGGAGTCCTTTTTCCTCTTACTTATTTTCCTTTTTAGTGCCTGACTGTTTTTTAGGTGATGAGCAAGGGCAATTCTCTGGGTGGGTAGGAAGGGGAAGAGAAAGAGAAAGAGAGAAAGGGAGAAGGAGACAGAGAGGGAGAAAAAGGGATGGAAAGAAAAAGGGAGGGAGGGAGAAAAAAAGGGAGAGGAACAAGGAGGAATGAAGAGGGAGAGGGAGATTGAGAAGGAGAGGCTGGAAGGGAGAGAAAGAGTACCGATATGCTAATCTTTCCACCTTGATTCTTTTGTGTTGAGCCACAAGTGTCCCTGGAAATTGCCAGGGGAACTCTGAGAAGGCTTCCTGGGCTAGACCTATTCACAAACATGCTCCAGGGGATACAATTCAGGCTAAAACAGAAGAAATTAAAAATAGACATAATATAATTAAATACAATGTAATTAGGGAGGAAAGGAACTAGCACTTGAAGGATCAGGAAAAGCTTTATGTAGAAGATGGTGTTTATAAAGGAAGACATTAAAATTGGGTGCGATTTCAGTACCTGGATGTTACATAAATTTTTGAGTTAAAAGTAACTGGATCTCATTAATGTTAAAGGAACAGATCACTTATTTATATGTTTGTTGTTGCTATGTCTGATAAGAAGGCTTTGGAGTAAGAGAACAGTTCAGCAAAATCCAATTTCATTCCAACCAGGTCTTTGACAATGTCTGTGAAATCACATCTGGGCCAGACTTAATGGCTTGTAGCCTGTCTCTGCCCTCAATGCCCAGATATAAGCAGACTCCTTCTTTTGCTAACTGTCCACCCACTCCATGCTTGGGCCTTCCTTTCCCAATACTCAAGGGAAGATGTGTTATCTGAGTTCTTCCTGAACCAAATTAAAACAACTGGGAAAATAATTAACAAAATAAAAATATAATAAAACACTAATATTACATTTTAAAACTAAGTCAGTATTCAGCCTCTAAGAATCCTTTTATACAGAATAGGGGTCTTGGTTTCTATCTGGGTTTGACACAAATGCTCCACTTCTTAGAATGCTCATGCTCTCCCCAGATACATTCCTTACCTCCTCTGGGGCCCAGAGCAAAGGCCAGAGAACAAAGCAAAGCAGCCTGGTTCAGTGGAAAGAATGTAGGCATTGAGGTCACAAAATCTGGGTTGTATTCCAGCTTTCCCACTTACCAGTTGTGTGAACCTTGGATAGCCAAACATCCTTTCTGAAATTAAGTTTGTTTGTAAAATGAAGTGATAATGAGATTTATCCTAGCCATTCTCCCCAAACTAACAACTTCACAATTCCAAAATGGGGTAATGGTTAGGGTCATAAAAACTGGTGTGAAAGAAATCTGAGTGGTTTAGTGGACTACAAGTTCAATATTTATTAAAAGTTCAACAGAACAGAACAAAAATTAACCCTAGGTCTCATTATTATGTAAGAGACATAAGATCTAAAGTATTATACTCAGGTTATATCACCTTTTAGAAAAGATACTGATAAACTGCAAGAGAGGGTAATCAAGATGCTAGGGGTTGCCAGGGCTTGTTGTATGAGGACTGATGGAAGGAACTGGGATATTTCATCTGGAGAAGAATTTAGGGGGCAGGGGCATGGAGGGAAAATACAGCAGCTAATTTCAAGCATATGGAAGATTGTCTTGTAAAAGAGGAGAAAAGGTATCTTATTTTTCTTGGCTTCAAAGGGGAAAATTAGGTGAAGGTTAGAAAGGCAGATTTAGGCTCAACATAAGGAAACACTTCCTAACAATTACAGTTATCTAAAAGTGGAATTGGCTGTCGAAAGAGTTTCCCTTTATTCCAGGTCTTCACGTAAAGGGTGAATGGTCATTTGTCTGAGATACGGGAGAAAAGAAATTTGTTTAGGTGTGGATTGGGCTTTTGAGTTTCCTTTGAATTCTAATATTGTATGACTTAGTAATAGGTAGGTTTTCGGTATGACAAAGTGGGGGAAAAAAGGAATCATCTTTATCATTCTTGAATATTGTCTGAGCATCAAGTTCAGGCCTTTGAACAAAAAGTGAGACAAATTTTTGCTTTTGACTTCAGTTTAAATGAGAGAGGTCAATATGGAAAGACGGAATATTTATATCTTAATTAAAAACAGCAACTAAATTTAAGAATTCATCTATCAAATGATGTGAAGACACAAACACACTGAAGGGAATTTCAGGGCAAAGAAGAAAGGGATGATTACAGTTGGTTAGAGGAATGTAAATTCAGTTTTCCCAGTGTCAGCATAGAGAATCTTTTGATCTGCTTCTTTCATAGGTAGTTACTGCTCAATAATCAAGTTGATCAGGGCAAAATTTGAACATCACAAACATGTTCCAGGGAATACAATTCAGACTAAAACAGAAGAAATTAAAAATAGACATAATATAATTAAATACAATGTCATTAGGGAGGAAGGGAACTAGCACTTGAGGATCAGGAAAAGCTTTATATAGAAGATGGTGTTTATAAAGGAAGACATTAGTTAAATATCTAAGGCTAGATCTGAACAAGGATCTTGTCTCTAGTTGCAGCCCTCTGACCACCCAGATGTCTCTTTACCTTAGTCTTTATCTTCCCAGGCACATTGGTTTATTGTTAAATTCCTCATCACACTTCATCTTTTATACTGATGTTTTCTTACACCTCTATATCATTAACTGCAACTTGATTTTGCTTTGAAGACTCCAGATTAGTATTATTCATATTCATATTATGTTGGCCACTTTTCCCCTGTCCAAGACATCTTGTCTTTTAGAACCTAAAGGTGAAAAGTGCATATTCTTTATTCATTACTACTACTTCCAGATCTCTTCCAGGTCCCTATCTGTTCTTTGCCTTTATAATTACTTTTTGTTTTGCTATTTTCTTTGTTCTCATAAAGTGTCAGTCTCATTTAAATAGTAGAAAGAAGAAAGGGATAAAGAGTAAGGAGGGGAATCAGAAAGAGAAGACTGAATAAAAGAGAAAGGCTGAAAGATCAAAAGTTCAATAGAAGACACCCAAGTGAAAAACCTATTTTACAAGGAAATAAAAGCAACAAAGAAAGCTATAAGGATGGAAAGAAATAGAAATGAAGCGTATTAGTAATACGTAGAAAAATGAATCAAAATTACTCTCCATAAAAAAAATAGCATCTTAGGACTCTTTAGAAATTGTGAAACAACAGAATAGCAATACACAAACTAATAAGTTAATCAATTAAAAACAACAACAAAAACAACTGCATAATAGTTTAAAAGAGGAACAAAAACTTTAAAATAAATTAAAAACAAAATTAAATCTGGAAACAGATGCCTCAATGCAAAATGTAAAGGTTACAAAAAGGAAAAAAAAACAATACAATAATCTCTTCACAAGAAGGGGCTGAGAAAGAGAATAATAGATATGAAATACAACAAACAGTGAGGAAAATTTGGGAGAAGAGAAGTAAAAGACAATCATGTGAAAATATATATAATTAAAAAAACTAGTCTTGAAAAAAGAAAATATAGAGCAATTTTTCTAAAATTTTTGCTTTGCTGAAAGCAAATGCTCCATCATCTTTCTGGTTAGATTTTCATATTGATGTTAATGATTTTAGAAGATACTTATATTACTAAACCAATCTATATAAAATAGTTCTTATTATGACCAAGTAGAATTTATAATAGAAATTTTAAAATGTTTCAACATTAGAGCAACAATTAACATAATCTCCTTACTTAAATAAAATTATACCTTCTGGCCCAAAGTCCAACAACCTCCAAATATCTGTGGGAGCATCATTTCCTGACCCCTTGAATTTTACCCATGGATCACATGTAAGAATTAAGTAGATAAAATGTTTCCTGCCATCTTTCTTCCCTAATTTTTCTTGTATGGTGAAGGTCCATTATCTTTCCCTACATTGCCACATCCACCTTGGCTTTCAGGGAGATGATTGGTCGAAACAATGCAACAACAAAAAAAGTAAGCAAACATAGGATTTTTAATTTAAAAAACAATTTCTAATTTATGGAATAAAACAGGTATTTCCATAGTCTAGTACAATAAAAAAATAAATCAAACAAACATGGGAGTAAGGGAATGAATGACAAGCATTGTTTTCTAAAGTTAAGTCAACTAACTTAGCAAAGATAGAGGCTGAAAATCAAAGATAGTATTTAAGAAATCTGTTCCTATTGATTAATGAAGCCACATGCCTGTGGGTGATTGGTCAAATGAAAACACCAGGTGATAAAAGATTGAGCACAATTATGAACAGTGTCAAAAATTAAATAGGTCCCTTAAGGAAAATTACAAAGAGGGGCCATAAAGAAAAAGTCTGTCCATGGTATTATTCTGTCTAGTCAAGGGAATATTTCCAAATATGCAAACAGTTGTCTGCATTAAAGTTCTGCCCTTACAGCCCCAACAAGCCAGTAGTTGAGTCTTAGTGAAACCCAAAGCAATAGCTCACTGGGAAGATTCTATCCTTTCCCTCGGGGAATCAGTAAGATAGAGACAAGCTTGGAGGAAGACCGACACTGGAAGCCAAGCTCAACACTGGCAGGGCTATCCACAAACCAAAGCAAGCCTGAAAGGTTCTAATACTTCCAATGAAGTATCTTGTGGTCAGAACTGACAGTGATAGGCGAAAGGGCTCTGGAAATGCCATCCTCAGAGAGATGAGTGAACTCCCCATAGAAATTGCTGGGATCGACAGGTTCACACTTAGTACATTATTATGTCCTACCCAACCTGTTGAAGTTTGTCTGCTATGAAAGATCTCAGCAATGACGCAGGGATGGAGAGTACTGTTGAATTTTAATAGGGCAAGATGGATTGTGTAAATTATTGCTCTTCCAATGAATAATCCCTACTATAGTGAACTAGACTAGTGAAACACTAGTTTGAACTAGGACCAACACTTTCAAACCTAATACATCCATCCAACTCTATTACATATTCAGGGTAATTTATAACTCTTAATAGGATCAGTGTTTGTCTGAATGGTGATTTTTGTCTGCCTTATGGGCCACTTTCTCCAAAAACAAAAACAAAAAACAAATTAAAAAAAAAAAAAACCTGACCACTAACACTTACTAGGATTTTTTATATCTAACAAGTAGGGTCAGGGATGACCCTCTATGTCCTGAAGATCTCTAAATTTCTGAAACCCAACTTCCACTCAATAAATGGTTACCCTTTGGATCCAATTCTGAGAGTTGAATGAGTCTGGGGAGCTTTGCCCCAACAGTGACAATATTTAAATTCCACGAGGTCCAAGAATGAAGAGCTTGTTGAAGAATAGACAGCAATGGAGAGCACTACTGCCCCTTCTTTCTTCTCCCTGATATTTTTTAAGCCTCAAAGGAGAATGGTTATTAGTCTTATCAATCCCACATTTTATAACCAAATCCATAAAGTCTGTCTGGACAAGGGTTTCTCAACCACTTAGAGCAGGCTACTTGAGAGGGCAGTAGTACTCTTCTGCTTAACATGAAAGAGATCCCATCTATATTCAAAATTCTAAAGCATATATGCCCAATCTTAAAAAGTAACAAAAAGGGTAAGGCCCAAAGCAGACAAAAGGAACACCTCCTAAGAGAGGATCTCTAAAGGTCTCTGTAGTAGGATAGTATTCAGGGAAAAGGGATAGGAAAGGCGTGGTTCAACTGATATTAGAGAGCCAATCAATAAGCCCCAGCTCGTTTTTTACATAATGAAAGTCTTCCTGAATCTGCTTCTGATTAAAACAAGGAGGGCATGATAGCCATCCTTAGAGATCCAAGCCTGTTTGATTCCCATCTGAAACCAACATCTAGGTTGACTGTATAGGGCATCAAAACAACTTTATTATATAGTCCTTCCTTGGTTAATTTTTTCTTTTAAAATTCATTTTAAAATAATGTTATTGACATTTTCTGTTTCTTATATCACCATAGTATTCAGGTATCCCTTCTTCTCTTCAGAAAGCCATATCATATGACAAATACTATTTTTTGGAAAGAAAAAACAAGTCAGCACAACTAATCAATATATTAAAGAAATTCAAAAACAAGTGCAATATCTAGCACCTATAAATTTGCCATCACTAAGTGAAAGTTAGGAGTATCTTTTCATACTTTTAATTTGATTCCCACTTAATCTTTTTAATTTTGTTATATTTACTTTTGATTTTTTGATGTCATTCTTTCCATTTACATTATTGTAATTATTGTATACATTGTTTCACTCTGCATCAGTTCATGTATTCATCACATACATTTCTTACAAAGTAAAATTCCATTATATTTATATACCATAATTTTCTTAGCCATTCCCCAATTAATGGGCAATTAATTTGTTTTCAAATCTTAGCTATCACAAAAAATGCTGCTATAAATATGTTGGAAAATGTGGAGACTTTTTTTTAATCAGTGGCTTCTTTGGGGTATAAGTTCAGTAATGGAGCTTCTGGATCATCAGAAGAAGAAAACATGAAAACAGCTACAATAAAGCATCAAAACAATTGCTAACTGGACACAAGCCTAACAATGATTTCTTGAAGGGCTAAAGAAAGCAATAAGAGTAGTAGAGAAAATATTGGGGGGGGGAGGGAACGAGATATGAAAAAAGAAATTATGAAAATTGTGAAAAAAGTAACATCTTAAAAAACAGAATTGACCATATTAAAGCACAGAAATTCACTGAAGAAAAGAACTCTGTAAAAAAAAAAATTAGCAGTGGCCAAATGGTTAAAAGAGATACAAAAGACCATTGAAGAAAATCCTTAAAAATCAGAACTGGGCAATCAGAAGCTAATGACCCCACATGACATCAAGAAATAATAAAACAAAGTGAAAAGAATAAAAAAAATGAAATATTGTGAAAAACAAGTGACCAGGAAAACAAATTGGAGAGAAGTAACATACAAATCTACCTGAAAACCATGATGGAATAAAAAAGAACTTTCATATCATAATTCAAGAAAGTACAAAAAAAAAACTCTCTTGATATCTTAGAATCAGAAAGTAAGATAAAAATTGAAAAAAATCTATTAGACATCTCCTAAAAAAAAAAAAATCTCCAATTGAAAACACCCAGAAATATTTCTGATGAAAAGACCAAAGTTGACTAAAAATTGCAATATTTAAACACAAGACTCAAGAAAAAGGTAGGTAGAGATGAAAATCATAACGGATTTAGCAAGGATAAAGTGTTTATTTTCCTATACGGGAAGATAATATATATGACTCCTAAAAACTTTATCTTTATTATGGTAGTTAGAAGGAATTTGCATGGACAGAGGACATGGATACGAGTTGATTATTTTGGGATGATTTTTTTAAAAATGAAGGAGGGAGAAAGAGATGTATTGGGAGAAGGGGGGAGGAAGAGAAAGAATGGGGAAAATTAACAAGGAATAACTTTTACAGTGATGTGTTAGGAATGGGCAATAGTTGTATTTCATTCTCATCAGAATTGGTACAAAGAGGAAATACTGAGTTTGTTATATCTTATCTAACAGGGAGAGAAGAGGGAAAGGAGATAAGACAAAGGCTTATGTGTGACAAAAAGGAAAGCTGATTACAAGAGATGGTGGCCAGAAGCAATTAAAAAAAAAAAAAAAGACTTTTGAGGAGGGATATGATTTAAAAAAAAAAAAAGATAAACAGGAGAAAATAGGATAAAAGGAAATAGTAATCTTAATCATGAATGGTGTGTGAATGGGATGCACTTACCCATAAATGGACATGGATAGCAGAATGGTTTAGAAATCAAAATAATGTGTGTATACAAGAAACCCATTTGAAACAGAAAGACACATACAGAGTTAAAATAAAGGGCAGCACTAGAATCTGCTGTGCTTCAGTTGAAGTAAAAAAAAAAAAAAGGCAGGGATAATAATCATTATCTCAGATAAAACAAAAGCAAAAATAGATTTAACTAAAATAGATGAGAAGAAAAATTATATGTTTCCAAAGGTATCACAGACAATAAATTAATAATAATAGCAAACACATACCAAATGGCAAAGTACGCAAATTCTGGGATGCAAACCAATGCATCCAAAGTCATAAGGAAAGCAGAAAACTGAGGAATATGTTTTAAACTAAATTTCTTTGATAAACGCCTCATTTCTCAAAATATATAGGGGACTGAGCCAAATTTATAAAAAGAACTAATCCCCCAATTAGTAAATGGTCTAAGAATATGAATAGGCAGTTTTCAAAAGAAAAAATTAAAACTATAAACATATGAAAAATGTACTAAATCACTACTGGAGAAATGTAAAGTAAAACAACTCTAAACTCATACCTATGAAATTGGCTAACATGATAAAATAAAAATGAAAAATGCTGGAGGGGAGAAAATAGGTATACCAAAACATTGTGGGTGAAATTGAACTGATCCAACTATTCTGGAAAACAATTTGGAACTATATCCAAAGGACTACAAAACTAAACCCCTTGACCCAGCAATAGCACTACCAGAGCTGAATTCCAAAGAGACAAAACACACACATACACATACACACACACACACACACATTTATAGTTTTTTGTGGTGACAAAGAATTGGAAATTAATGGGCTGTTCATCAAGTGGGCAATGGCTGAAGAAGTTGTGGTATATAACTGTGATGGAACTATTGTACTATAACAAATGATCAAGATGCTTTCAGAAAAACCCAGGAACACACACACACACACACACACACACACAAAATCATTCAAAGTGAAGTAAACAGAGCCAATAGAACATGGTTCTTAGTAACAGCATTATAATCATGATCAATTGTGAATCCCCTGACAAATTCAATTTTCCAGGACAACTCCAAAGGGCTCAACATGAAAAATACTATTTACCTATAAACTCTGAATGAAAATTAAAATTTATCTTGTTCATTTTCTTTTTTCTTGCTTTTTTCTACAACATGGTCAATATGGAAATTTTACATGATTCACATGTAAAACTGACATATTGCTTGCCTTCTCAATGGGTGGGAGAATGGTACAGAAAGGGAGAGAATTTGGAACTCAAATTTTAAAAAATGAACTAATAATAACAATAAATTTAAAATTCATTGAAATTAAAGATAAATTCCCAAACTTCATTTTTTAAAAATCAATTGCCATAAGTATAGGGTAGGAAAGTCCTGCCTTTACAATAGTTCAAGGAAAAAGATCTGGGGATTTTAGTGAACAGCAAGTTCAATATGAGTCAGGGATATAACCAATTTGGTCCAAAAAAATCTCATGCCATATTTGGATGCATTAGTAGAAAGAGAATGATCAGATTGCTCAGAACACACATGGAGTGTTGTGTTCAGGGCTGGTGCCTCATTTTGGTACAAGCATTGGTAAATGAGAGCATATCCAGGGAAGGTTATCCAAGAACAGTGAGGATTCTGGAAACCAGGCCATATTAGGATGGGTTGAAATAACTGGGTATGTTTAGGCTGGAGAGAAGAGACACATTAACTCTCTTTAAGTATTTGAAGGGCTGCCATGTGCAAAAAGAGCTACATTTATTCTACTTAGTTTTGATAGGTAAAATTGGTAGTAATGAGCAGAACTTGTTAAGAAGTAGCTTTCACTCAAGGTGAGGAAAACTTCCTGATAATTGAAGCTGTTCAAAAGTATAATGCCTCAGAAAGCTGTAAGCTCCCTTTCCCTGGTAACCTTCATTTGAAATCTGGAGGGTCACTTGTTGGAAAGATTGTAGAAGGGATTTCTATTTAGGAATGAGTTAGGATTAGATTCTTGGATGTTTTTAGCAGAATAATAGCATTTCAAAGTCTCCTATTTCCTCTCTTTTGAAGTTTATGTTTTACTGCTTGTGGAAAGATAATGTTGAAGAATAAATGTAGTCACTACTGTCATAGAGCTTACTACTTGATAATAGCTTTAACATTGTTAAGTTGGTGGGTCTCTTAAGTACCAATGCCTTCTATCATCTTGTCCATACTTTCCCATAAATGCTTCAGGAAATTTATCCAATGCACTGGGGGACTTGTATGCCATTACGGCTAACCATGGTTTGTTCTTACAACATGACTGGAGTCATATTATAGGTACTTGAAGTTAATGTTATTAAAGAAATCAATCAGATATAAATTGCCTGACCAAGTAAGCACCATGGGAAAACATAAGAAGCTATTTAAAAAACAAATTTAGGTGCCATACAAATTTGACATTACTGATCTATTGTCAGTGAAATGTATATCTTGGTTTCTTTTTTAAATGGTGAAGAAGCATTTGTACTAAGATTCAGTCCTTTTTAAAAAAAATAAAAAAGTTGAGAAAGCTGGGCAGGTTTAAGTAGTCTGGATGAGATATTTTCTCTCTGCAGATATGACCTTCTCTGGGAAATGGGAAATGGGACTCCATTAAACATAGTACAGACGGAAAAAAAGTTACATTTGGAGTCAAAGGACAGGGTTAAATTTCTGGGCTCTCTCTTACTACCCATGTGACCTTAGGTCACAACTTCTATGGCTCAATTTTCTAGTCTGAAGGGGTTGAATTACATAATTTCTGAAGTCTCTTCTAGCTCTAAATCTGTTTCTATTAGGTTAGTCTCATTAAATAATCTAAATTCAGCCTTAACTAGCCCAGGCAGATGTAAGGTGTCAGTAATGAATGAAATGATTAAAGAAACATTGAAATCTTTTTCTTTTAAGGAAAATTGGTAAAAGATTCTCCAAACAGTATAGTTTGGGAGACATTTTTAGCCATCTTGTGCATTAATGAAATTACAGGGAAAAAATGAGCAATACTCATTAAAAGTGAATGTCAACACTAAGGTATTAAATGAAATGCAGTAAAGAAAGCATCAATGGTGGAGGGTGTTCTTCTGCAGCAAAGCTATTCCAAGATATCACCTGTTTCCATTAACTAAACAAGAATGGAACGTTTTCAGGAAATGTCAATAACTGCCTAGAATTTTATATCCTGTTTTTATGTAATTTCCCCACATTTTAATTATTTTTAATTAAAAAACATTTTGTATTCTTCCCTTCCCTTTTCCCTTCCCTTTACTTTTCCCATGTCCCAGTAGGTTCTCTGGAATGTGCAGCATCTGGAAGAGATTTAAGAAAACTAAAGGGTAGGATTAGCAATAGAATGAAGGCTGAGGAACAACTTAAAGAAATGTAATTGAGGTAGGAAGCTCTTGAGAGAAATGCTTGAAGAACATTATCGCTTTGCTTTAAAATTGATAGAGGGACATGGCAAAATGAAAAAAGGGAAGAAGCTTTAGCAGAGGAACTTCCACTAATAGGAACATTAAGCTTGCCTAGGATAAAGTGAATAACCATTTAGAGGTGGTGAGAGATTGCTGTTATGTCATTTAAAGCAAGCAACAATAATAAGATTTATTTTTCTAAAAAGCAGAATATGATGAATAACACAGAAGTATAAAAGCACCTAAAGTACCAATTGTTAATCCATGGAATCTAAGCCAAGAAAGGGTTGCCTCTTCTGCTCTGGAGGAGTACAAAGTTACTGTTTGTGGTAGGCCATAGCCAAGCTTGTACATATTTCCTGGATTTGAGCAGGCTGGTAACACATATAAAATTTCAAGGATGAAGTCTCTAGGCTGTGGAGCAGATAGGATTCCAAGCCACAAGGGAATTAGGGGATGCTGCTGACCTATAGCCTCGGTTACACAAGCAGCTATAACATAAAGGATTCTTTCTTTCATGCATAAAGAAATGTACATTGCTGTGTCCCTGACATTCCAATGAATACATAAAAGCAACCAGTGAAAGCACATTTACCTCCTTCAATCTGCTAAATTTTTTACTTAGTAAGGCTCCACTCTACCTGTCACTGCACTGGCAATTAGTCCTTGTGGAAAGTCAGTCAATAAGCATTTATTAAGCACCTACTATGTGCTACACACTATGCTAAGCAAAGAAAGGCAAAAGATAGTCCATGCCCCTGAGAAGCTCACAATATAATATATGAAACAATATGGCAATAATAAGTTTTGAATAAGCTAAATATAGGATGAATAGGAAATACTTAATAGAGAGAAAGTACTAGAATTACAGAATGATTGGGGAAGATTTCCTATAGAAGGTAAGATGTTATCTGGGACTAGGTAGAGATGGAGAAGGTCACTGTGTGCATGAAAAAAAGCCAGTGAAAAATAGTGTAAGAAGACTAGACAGATAAGTTATTATGGACTTTGAATGCCAAAGGATTTACTATTTGATCTTAGAAGTGATAAGGGGACTTGGGGTTTACTGAGTGGCAGAGTGATGTATTAAAATCCATCTTTTAGAGCATTTGTTGGCTGAATGGAAAATGTACTGGAGTGGAGAAAGACTTGTCAGAGGTAGACTGACTGGTGGCCTCCTACAATAGTTCAAGTAGGAGGAGATGAAAAAATGGCCACCAGAATGGTGAAAATATCAGAGAGAAGGGAGCATATTTAAGAGATGCTACAAAGGTAACAGATCATGGCAACTGGATACGGGGAGGTGAGAGATTGTGAGAAGTTGAGGATGACCCCTGGGGTGGATGGGTGGATGCTCTGAATAGTAATAAGGAACTTCAGAAGGGATGAGGTTTTGAAGGACAAATAATGAATTTAGGTTTGAACATGTTGAGCTTAAAATGCTTATGGAACAAATCTAATAGGTAGTTGGAGATGGTTGGAGATTAGCAGATGCTAATGTTGTACAACGAGATTTGAGAATTATCAGCAAAGGGATAACTAAATCCATGGAAGCTGATAAGGTCACCAAAGAAAATAGCAGAGAGGAGAAAGTCCAAAGAATGGCTTGTAGATCAACCATGGATGGTGCTTATGACCTGGATAAAGAATCAGCAAAGGGGATTGAGAACTGGTTAGATAGGTAGAAGAAAAAGTAAAATACTAAAAACCTGGAGAGAAGAGAATATCAAAACAGAGTGATCCAATAGTGTCAAAAGTTGCAGAACAATGAAGGATGAAGACTGAGAAGGGCTAATTAGTTTTTTTAAAGCAATTAAGAATTCATTAGTAACAGTAGAGAGAGCATCTTCAGTTGAATGATAAGGGCAACCAGACTGTAGTTAAAAAAAGTGTGAGAGGAACAAAAGCGGGAATGTCTATTGTACAAAGCCTTCTCAAGTTGTGAAATAACAAAAGGAAGAAAAGACATGGGATCGTGGGTAGCTCACTGGGACAGATGATCAAGTGATAGTTTTGGGGGGATAGGAAAAAAAATCTGGATATATTTGGAGGCAGAAGAGAAGCAGCCAGTGGAAAAGAGATTGAATATAAGTAAGTGGGAATGATAAAGAAGCAATCTACTGGAGATGGGATAGAATGGTACCATGTGTACAGGCAGAGGGTTTTGCTTTGGCCAAAGCAAACCTTTGTTAGAGGCCAAAGGTATCTGAGTGATATGAAAGCAAAGGAATTAAAAAAAAAAGAAGGAACTTGTACAGAGGGATAGACACTCAGTAAGAAATGTGAATATGTATCCTTGTTCCATGTTGATGATTATATGCACACATATGTATGTATTATATATGCCATTATATTGTATATATAAAACTCAACACGTGTAATGCATATATGTATACAAACACTTATACGTGGACATGTACTATATAAGCAAAGCTTTATATCCCTTACTTAGATCAAACATTTATATCACTCCTATACAACCTGAGTTCCTCCTAAGATCTCTTCATGAAAGTTTTATCATTTTTCTGCTCCCATCTCATATTGTAAAGCAGCTCATGTAAAGTACGATTCTATATGTAAATGCATATATCTATATACATATATATGAGGATATAGAGGAGAGGAAGAGAGAAGACAGAAATGAAAGACAGAAAGTTAAATTATAAAAGAGAAATAATAAATGTGAATTTCTCAGGGAACAAATCTTATAAAATAGAAATTATGTTTATAAAATCTAACTAATTTATGGAACATAAGCAACAGAAACTTCCAGATGATATATTAAAAGAATTTGTTTTAAGAAATTATATCTCTTTGAAATATGTGTGTATTTAAATTTCAATAGTATTTTATTTTTCCAAATATATGTAAAGATAGTTTTGACAATTCATTCTTGGGTTCTAAGTTTTTCTCCTTCCCTCCCCAAAACAGCAAGCAATCTGATATGGCATATTTATGTGTAATTATTTTAAACATGAAATATATATTATGTTATATATATGTATATTTTAAAATCCTATCATAATGCAAAAATAATTCCCACTGAACTTAAGAAAAGTAATATAGGCTTTACATAAATAATCTTAAGGATAAGGAAACATATAAAATAATTTGAGGTGAGAATAAAATTAATTTAACCAAGAGTTCTTGAGAATGAACATGTAGTTGTAAATCTAACCAAGAAATCTCACCATGTTAGTGGTTCTAAGCCAAATGGATGGAGTACTCAATACTTGATTAAAACAAAATTTTGATCAATGATGAATTAAGGATGCCATTCTCCTTATATAGGGAACCTCACTAATTTTTGAAAGGGAAGTCCTGTTTAGGTGAAAATTTTATAAATTTTCTCTTGGTTTTTATATCTTCAATCTGTCTCTTTTCACTGGCTTTTCTTTGCAAAATACAACCCCTTACACTGAGATCATATGGTTTACATCCAAACAACTTATCAAAAAAAAAAAAAA
>JAJPUD010010222.1:0-64689 GCA_023553655.1 Myrmecobius fasciatus | reverse complement strand
TGTGTGTGTGTGTGTGTGTGTGTGTGTGTGTGTGTGTGTGTGTGTGTTTTGGGAAATAATGAGTTCAGTTTGGGATGTGCAGACCTTAAGATATCTGTGAAACATCCAGTTTGAGATGTCCACTAAAGAATTGATTATAAGAGATTGAAGATCAGCAGAAAAATTGTTAAACATTTTTTGGTTGCATCCAACTCTTTATGATCCCATTTGTGGTTTCATAGCAAAAATACTAGGGTGGTTTGCCATTTCCTTTTCCAGTTTGTTTTACAGATGAATAAACTGAAGCAAATAGGGTTAATTGACTTGCCTAGGCTCACACATTTACTATGTGTCTGAAGCTGGATTTGAATTAAGGAATATGATGAGTCTTCGTGACTCCATGCTTAGCACTCTTTCTAGTATGCCAAAAGAGAAATTAAGGCTGAATAAATATATTAGAGAATCATTAGTATAAAGAGCATAATTGGATCCATGCTGATGAGATCACTAAGTAAAATAGCATATATGCAGGTCGTGTTATTGCTGGTGTTAAAAAGAAAAGTCAGAAAGAATAGCCTATAGCTTTGGGCATTGGAAATGGCTGTACTTGGAAATTTTGAGGAATTCATCTTTACCACTGTGTCCATTCCAAGGAAGAGTGGGCAAACACACATCTGATTATACTCCTCTCTGCCCCTACTCAAACATCTTGAACAAGATCTTTGGAGAAGTTGAAAAAAAGTTAAGAAATATAAATCTATGTATATAGTTTAGCCCCACAAGGGAACCTGGGGAATTGAAAACTAAAAAAATAAGAACAAAGTACAGAATTAGTCTTAAAATGTCTAAGAAACTTAAAAGTTAGAACAGATGGAACCACTAAATGATATTATGCAATATTCACCCTACCTCACCCCCAAAATAATAACATGACCTTTTTTTCCTTTTCTGATCACTCAAAAGAATCTATACCTTCTCAAAGCTCCCAAACCTTTCATTTGTTCTAGAAGACTACAACTAGGTTCTAATTAAGGTGAATCAAGAATTTCCTGGATTCATTATTTGAATTTACATTGAAAATTTCCATTGAATTAGGACCAATTTCCACATTGTACAAATCATACCTTTGAATGGTGTGAATTCTAATGCATGTATCACTTCATAGGATTCATTATTCACATTATTTGGATGGGACCTCTCTGTATTACTGCCTGTTTCAGAACCTGGATTATTTTCTTAATTCATCATATATAAAATTTTGCATCAAATGAAGCAGAATACTTTCTTTATCATCCCCCTTTTCTTACTAGTATGAGGTATATTTCATTTTTATTATGTAGAATTTCAGGGGGAAAGAATTTAGTAAATATTTGTACAGACAGTTCACACAGGTAACTTGCTCTATAAAACAGGACCAAGCAAGTTGGCCATTTCTTTACTGACTAAAAAGGAAAGAAGAAACAGGTTGTGATTCTTCTTCCCAACACTGTACTGGCTATCTCCCACCTATCCAGAGGAAGATTCATTTCCTCTTTTATAATCTATCCTCCAAATTGCAAAGTCACTATTAGTTCACAAATATTATCTTGTTTGATCCTGCCAGTGGTTCTTAGAGGTAGGTAGGACAAGCATTTTTATCTCCAATTGGAAATCAGAAAAGTGAGAACCAGAGTGGTTGAGTAATTCCCTAAATTGATAGCAGGAAGGGCTAGAACTCAACAAGAATCTGGATCTTAATAGACTTAAAGTTATACAACAATTATACTATGATAACACCCTGCTATGATACCCTATTGGCTAGAAAGAACTTGGAGTTCATCAGTTAAACATAGAATAAAGTACATCTTAATAGTTTGGTTTTTTGAAACAGAATATTCAGAGGTCTATCCCATACACAATACACACACACACACACAAACACACACACAAACACACACACACAGAGTCTTATGACAATTTACAATGAATAATACCAACATCATAGATCAATTCTAGTAAATCTGGAGACAGAGTTCTTATTTTTGAGCTCATAAGACTCTGGGAAATTCAGACCTTAATTTCAGTGTCTTCTATATCCCTCAAATATGAGAAATAATTTCAGTTTATCCACTTTGCCTTTTTAATTTTCATTCAGGAATCCACATATATTAGACTTGGAAATAATAACAATATCTCTATAATAATCTAAGTTTTGCTCAGTTCTTTCATAAATATTATCTCATTTGATCCTCACAAACAAGCCTGAGAGAGAGGTGTTATTATTATCACCTCTATCTTATAACTGAGGGAACTGAGGCAGGCAGAGGTGAAATAACTTGCCCACTGTCACAGAGCTAGTAAATATCTGAAGCAAGATTTGAACTTAGGTTTTCTTAACTTTAGAGTTCTATCTATAGTGCCACCCAAAAGCTACTGGAAATATGTTGTTAATAGCATGATGTAAAGAAGTTTTGGTAGAATCTATAGTTGCCCTCTTAAAATCTCAGTTTATTTATATCTTTATTTCAACCTAAGAGTTCTAAGGGATAAAAAAAATAAATATTGATCCTTAATGATCCTTTAGATATAAATGGTTACCAACTATAAAACAATATCTAGAAACAGAATTTATTGCTAGAAAGGAAAATAGAGTTCTGACAAAAATTTGATGAATTCTTTCTGGGTTCCATCTTTTCTACAACCATCTCCCAGGTCCAAAAGGTTTTCAACAAATACCTTTGAACAAAAGCTACCTTTGAACAAAAGCTTCCTTTGAAAGATAGTGTTGGTCCTAACTAGTATGGAGACATTGAAGGGAAAGATATTCCTACCACCATCAATGAGTCATTCTAAAAATCTTGGTAAATGACATGAAGATTCTAGTCCTATTTTCCTCCTTTCTTAAAATGCAGATTTGAAAAAAATCTATCAGATTTGTAGGAAGCTGGATAAGGTAGCAGGGCATGCTGTATCTGTAGAGCTCTTTTTATATTCTTGGGCTCATTAGACCAAAAAATCAACTCTTAACCAGAACTGACTGGTTGCAAGTCACAAGATACAATCCTTGACTTTGCTGAGTGGTATTTTAATCTGTCTTCTCTTGTTTTAAGCATTTGAGTGCTTGTTTTAAATCAGCCTTCTTAGAATTGCTTATTAAAAGAGAAAATTCTAAATGAGATTGTATCACATTTGTGGTCCTTATTTACTATCATTAAATCTTAAAATGACTCAGGAAAGGGACAGCTAGGTGGCGCAGTAAATAGAGCACCAGCCCTGAAGTCAGGAGGATCTGAGTTCAAATTTGATCTCAGACACTTAACATAACATTCCCTAGCTGTGTGACCCTAGGCAAATCACTTAACCTCAATTGCCTCAGCAAAAGCAAAAAGCAAAAAAAAAAAAAAAAAAAAAAGCCTCAGGAACAAAAACCCAAAACATGAACACATACTACCACATAAAACAAAACATGAATTTCTGTCCCTGGAATTTTTTCATATTCATTGGAGATGTTGGAGGACAGAGTCTAGGTCTTTAATTCATCTCAGGAGGGAACTCCCTGCTTTGGAAACTTTTCCCACCAGTGAGATCAGCAATTTGTCTCTAACTTGAAAGAATTTTAGTTGCCTAAGGCTATTTTGAGTCTGAGTAATTTGCCTGTGTCCATACAGATTTTATTATATGGCAGAGTAATAACTTGAATCCAGATCTTTTTGATTCTAAGACCAGTCAACTATTTCCTAAACCATATGAATTCTCTTTTCAGTGGGTATAGAATGTAACAAAAGAAAAAAAAAAGTGAAAATAGATTCAGTATAGTTATTAGAAGTATCCAGATGAAATATTTTAGGATTTATCTCTTTTGGATGGTTTATACTTTTTCTTTAAACTAGGCATCTTATGAACTTAAATTCCTAGTGACTGAAGTGCTTTAGATAGGACAAAGATCTTAGATAGGACAAAGGAATATGGGTTTTCCTCAGCCTTTCCTCCTTAGCTCTCCTCTCTTCTTCCTCCTCCCCCCATTCACTGGCCCCAGGATAAGATGAAATACTTATCTTTATGAGACTGTCTGTTAACTAGCATTTTTAAAAGTACCTACTATGTGCCAAGCATGACATTAAATGCTGTGGATAGAAAGAAGGGTTAAAAAACCACCCTGCTGACCACAACTTACTTTTTTCCCTTAATTTTTCACAGATATTGGTAGAGTAAGTACTCTCTATATACAATATATTAGAAATATATATTTCTTGAGGGCAGAGACAACTTTTTCTTTATTTTTGCATCTCCAGTGCTTAGCACGTCTGGTACATAGTAGACCCTTCTTTAATGATCATTGATTGATTGATAATAAATACTTAATAACATTTGCTAAAATTAAAAAAAAAAACACCACCTTACTTTCAAAGAATCTAGTCATGTGAGATCTCATTTAAATCAGTCAGTCAGCTAGCATTTATTGGGTGCCTACTTTGTGCTAAAGACTGACATTCTTGGTCCTTTCTGTAGTTCCTAAAGCCCACCTAGGAAGCTGATGAGTGTTACTGTGGAAGTGATGATTTCTTTTAGAAATAGTAGCCATGGTACAGTGTAGTGGAAAGAATGTTGGCTGTAGAATTGCCAGATGTGTTTAATCTTTGCTTTGCCATTTCCTAGGTGTGATTATGGTTTAAATCCCTCTCTATTGGGGCTACATTTTCCTCATTTATAAAAATAAGAGAGTTGGACTAGATGTCTTTTAAGGTTTAATATTCTGTAACTACATCATAAAAGATTGCAGCTTTGAGGCAGTATGAGTATAAAGCAGTCTAGCTTTGGACTCTGCCCCAGATTTATTAGTTGTGTGACTGGACAAATCACTTCACCAAACTGGGCTTTAGTTTACCTATATATATATTGTACTTGTTGACCTCTGAAGTCCTTTTCATTATTAAATTTACGTAAATCTTAAAACCTCAAATGTCCACAAAGAAATACACAAAATACAGGTAACAAAGTAAAATAGAGGTCTCAATAAAAAAAGGGAAGTTTGATTCACTGAGACTTGGCAAAATAGAAAATAGATCTGGAATATGACTTTGGCAAAATATGCTTTATTCAACTTGAATGTCCTAGGGGGTGGAGCAGGGTTTATATTGTAACCCAGAGGCAACAGAGAACTACTGGTGCTCATTAAGTAGGGCAGTGTCGTGATCAGACCCATACCCCGTGCCAGATCACTTTGGCAGCTATGTAGATAATGAATTAGAGTAGAAAGAGATTGAAGTAGGGAGACCATTACAGTAGTCCAAGAAAGAAGTGATGGGGATCTTAATGGAGGATTCAGAACCTTCTTTCCTTTCTTGATGGGGTAGATTATGGTGATACTTTGTACATCATTAACAAAATTCTAGCAAATATTTGACAAATGTTTTTGACTCAATATAATAACATGAATTCAGGAGTGATTGAATAATTGGTTTCAAAATAGTAATAAATAGTTTAACATCATTTGGGAGGCAGTCTCTAATGCGTGCCCCAAAAATCTGTGCTTGACTGTATCATCTTTTAATATTTTTGAATGACTTGAAGAAAGGGCCAGGTGGAAGATTTGCATATATCATAAATTTGGGAGGGACGATAACCACACCGAATGACAGTCATGATTTGAAAAAATTTGACAGGGGGCAGCTAGGTGGCGCAGTGGATAGAGCACCAGCCCTGAAGTCAGGAGGACCTGAGTTCAAATCTGGTCTCAGACACGTAACAGCTGTGTGACCCTGGGCAAGTCACTTAACCCCAATTGCCTCAGCAAAAAAAAAAAAAAAGAAAAAATTTGACAGGCTACAGCATTGGGCTAATTTAATTAAAAAGAAATTTAATAGTGACAAATATCACACGAACTCAAAAATCAACTTCACAAATAAATGATGGGATCTCTTTGGCTAGATAGCAATTCATCTCCAAAAGACTTAGGAGTCTTAGGATATTTCAAGTTCTATATGAGTCAGGCTCAACATGAGTCAAGCAGATGATGTTGGAGTCAAAAAGCAATGCAATCTTAATCTGCTTTAAAGAGAGTAAAAAAGAGATGCTAAGGGAGGCAAGGATAGCCTCTCTATGTTCTGTCCTGGTCAGATCACATCAATATTATTGTTTTCAGATGTAGATGCAATTTTTTTTTCTTTTTGCTGAGGCAATTGGGATTAAGTGACTTGCCCAGGGTCACACAGCTAGGAAGTGTCTGAGACCAGATTTGAACTCAGGTCCTCCTGACTTCAGGGCTGGTGCTCTATCCACTGCGCCACCTAGCTGCCCCTGTAGATGCAATTTTGAAGAGTGTAAGGGCCATTTGAAAAAAAATGCTAAGAGAATACTTAATAATTGTCTAAAATATTTGAAGGACTATTATATGAAAAGACGAATCAGACTTGTTCTGTTTTGTCTCAGAGGGCAGAACTAGGAGCATCATTAGGTAGATGTTGAAGAGGGGCATTTCAGATTGCTATTTGGAAAACTTCCTGAAAATTGGAGCTATCATGAAATGGGAAGGTTTGATAGGATGTGAGGAACATGGAGAAAAATAGAGAGAAAGTATCTCCATCATTATAGGATGACCATTTGTCAGGCAGGTTGTAGAAATAGCCCTTGAATTTCTCTCCATTCATGCAACTCTATACCCAGTTTGTCTCTACTTCTTTGTCAACTGTAGGCGTCATTAGCACTGTCAGTTTCTGTACTGCTGACTTCACAAGATGTTATTTAGATTTTTTGTGTCTTTTAATGCATGAAATCATATAGAAAAGCAGATTCTCCTGTGTCCTATCCTACTTGTGCTTACCAATAGGTGTTTCAGATTATCTGATATAGATTTAGTGAACTATTTCAATCAAACACAAAAGGAAGTTGGGAGGAGAATAGGAAGACCTCTCCTTGGAGTTTGTATTCAGTATAGTGAGAGAACAGTAATATCTATTAGAGTTTCCTGCACTAGGGTCAAAATTGCTAGATAGGTGTGGGGAGTGGGGGGAGTACTGCTTTGACAGTGGGCTGTTGTTGAAGAGCTCACTCTGAAGAGCACAGAACTAAAGATGCAGGTTTGTAATATATGTCAGACCGATGCTTCATGGGAGGGAAAAGCACATTTTTCATATATATAAAAGAAATCTTCTGGTGTGTGACCTTAAGGTTCAATTGCCCCCCACCAATCTGAGTTTCAAAAGAAAGTGTTTGGGATTTAATACTTACCATGTAGGAATGGTAAATTAATTCCAAGGAAATTTTGTTTTGCCTTTACTGCTTCCTCATATTTTATTACCACTGCATTGTTGGGGTCGACTCGGAATGCTGAATGGTTCCAAAGAAATTCCCAATTAACTCAATTGGTTTACAATGACAGGCTAACATCTGGAGCTACAAAGTCGAGGAAGCTGTTTGGCTGGAATCCAACTTTGATCTCTCATTTTCCCCTGCTCAGTTCAGACAAGTCTGGCTAGCAGCTGGGCACTGCACCAACCCTGGCATTTTATGGAGACTATGCCAATAAATGAAACAACTCAGGGCTAATTGTTTCACCCGGAAAATCATGGGTTATACATTTTAAAACTACTGCTTAACTGTGAACTATTTTTTTTTTCTTGAAAGAATAATACATCATAAAATCACAAGCTTAGAAAAGTCCTATATTCCATCACTCTGCTTCTGGGAGGCTGCTATACCTGAACAGTTCAGGGGTATAAGCATGTATTGGAGTTATTCCTATGTAAAACACAGCACTATTTAAGATCTGTCATTGTGAAAGAATGAGGCGGTAAGCTGAATGACCAGTTCTTGATGTGTATGGTTATGCAGACAGTACTTCCAGAACTAACTTTTGGTTTCCATTTTCAGTGCTACTCCATTGCCACCAATTTCCTGTCAGATGTACAGTAGGATCATAGACTTAAACATAAAAGAGATCTTAAATATCATTTTTAGTCCAACATCTCATTTTACAAATTATAATACTGGGATGCAAAGAGAGTGATTTGCCTTAGGTTACATAGTTAATAAAGGACAGAAAAAGGATTCCCACCTAATTTCTCTCTCAATTGAGTGATCTTTTTACTATACCATAAAAGAAGCAAGGGCTTCTTTTAACACCAAGAATTTCTTTCTTTCTTTCTTTTTATTAAAGCTTTTTATTTGCAAAACATATGTATGGGTAATTCCTCAACATTGACCCTTACAAAGCTTTCCCTTACAAATTTTTCTCCCCTAGTCCCCACCCCTCCCCAAGATGGCAGGAACTCTACTTACATGTTAATTATGTTAAAATACTTGACAACACCAAGAATTTCTAAAGATGCAAAAATTTCTAAAGATTCCCTTGGTAAATTAACATCACAGAATGATGGAACCAGTTAGTTTATAGGTAAATTATAGCTGTTATTTAATTATTTACAACCATAGAATCCAGATTTGAAAGGATCTTAAAGATCATTTGATTCAATTTATACTTGAACAGAAATCCTTATCACCACCATCCCAATTTTACAGATGAGGAAACTAAGGTCCAGAGACATAAAGTGGCAACTTCAAGTTCACCGTGCAAAATGGTGGCAAAGTTAGACCTAGAACACAGGTCTCCTGACTCATAATCCTATTCTCTTTCTACTTCACTATGACATTCAGTATTATGGTCTGATTTCTTCTGCTGCAATAGATATAGATATAGATATATATACATATAGATAGCTATATATATATATATACACACATATATAGAGATGTATAGATGTAGACATAGCTATATAAACACATATGTGTGTATACACATTTATACTTGTGCAGAACCTCCCTTTAAGCAATATCATCATTGAAGCTTTAGGGACGATCTCTCAGAAGAGAAGGGCAAGGAATTTATGTAAGGGGGTCTATTCAGTTTTTTGGGAGGACCAAAACTTTCTGATTTTAATGAAAATATCAAAGATAATATGCCATCTTCCCTATGCCTCATCCTAGAATGGATTCACCAGTTCTTTCTTCCTTTATCCTCTACCTGAAAACTCCAGGACTCAAAGTTCTGGAAATCTTGGTTGATTTTAATGTTGGATTTTTCCAAATTAACCCTATTCTCCTCTTAATTTTAACTTGACAGAGATGTATGTTACAAAGGTGGATGCCATCATAAAGACAGCATTGCCATGGCAATCATCAATAGCCTGGCCCAAGAAAAGAGATTATTTAACTGTTTTTGTACCTCAGCCCCCAGAACAAGAGCCTAATGCTGTGTTGAAGGATACAGTCTTCAAACTCTAGGATTTTAAACTTGGTTTCTGAGGTGTTCAATGTTCTGAAGATTCTACCACAATGAATATGGTCCAGTTTCTAATCGTGGTCCTTTTCTGCCTGTTTGAGTTGTGGTGGCTTACATCATCTAAACCCTCTTGTGTAAATGCTTCCATATTTTGGTTTGTCTCCCTGCTACTAGCCATGGGCTTATGGCAAATGCGACACTGAATGGGCTTGGGGCTTGGCCAATCTGGGTCATGCATTACAACATCAAGAGTGCCATGGGATTGGTGAAGATGTGACTCTTTCTGTTGGTATGGTACTTTATTAAAATACCAACCAAAAACTTTGCCATTCATCCCCCTTTTCACTGGTTCTCAGGATTCCTAAACATCCTTCTCTAGAAATAGAAAAACTTTTTCTACTGTGAAAATGCAAAATATTTTCCTGTTTTCCTTTCTCGTACCCCATGACCCCAGAAATCCCCAAGAGATGGTAATTCAGATTTGTTTCCACCATCTTATTTGATTTACACCTGTGAGAAGAAGATCTCTGATTCTCTCCATAGCTTCCCCCCCAAATGAATTAAAGCCTAAGAAAGTTGAGAGAAGAGGATTGGGCGCGATTTCCTAGACCTAAAGTTTTTCTTTCTGTTGTTTGGTGAAAAGGAAGAAGAAATTATGCTGAGTTAGCTTGGCTTTATATCTTTTTAATAAAAAAGTGACCAATACCTTGTATTCTTTGCAATTCTCTAGTAGGAGAGCAAATTCTTAGCTCTGCTGGAAATTGCTCCTCAATTGCTTAATTATTTTTTAACTTGTTGAGGGTTTTTTGTTGTTTGTGATGGAGGGATATAGAAAAAGGAGTCCAGATCTATAATTTCATTAGTGGATAGAACTTACAAGAAAAACAAGACCCTTGTAAAAATATGGTTTGAGAAGACTCATGATTGGATATGATACCTATATCCTGATAGAAGTGGACTCGGGGTGAAGATTGAGATATTTATTTTTGGACATGGCCAATGTGGGAATTTGTTTTACTTAACTAAACATATTTTTAGAAGAGCTACTTTTCTTTCTTTTAGTGTAGTGAAAGGAGAAGTAGGAAAGAGAGAAAATGGAGCACATTTAATTTTTATACTTATTACAGTGGCTATAGTTGTAAAGAAGTCAAATATTTCAAGGATTATTCAAAGTCACAATGGACAGTTGATAGAATAGTTAGAAGACTAATAGAAAAAATAGCTGCTAACTACTGCTGTGGAGGAAAAAAACTCATCATGAGGAAGAAAGTGCAAAGACAAATACTGAATGTTGGAAAAAGGTAATTTTTACTGATGATAATCATGCTTTCATTTAATTCACAGTTGTTGTCATATTTCTAGGCAAGCTTGTGAGATCTAGGGATCATCTTCAGAGTATAAAAATCACTTCTTAACTTCTCAAAGAAAATTACCTTTTTACCAAAAAGGTAGAAGTCTTGTCCTCATTGAGGGCATAGTAAACTGACAAATATATTCATAATGCTGAAAAGCAAAATTATTTTAAATGACAGAAATTCTCAAGTAGAGGAATATTGCAGTGTAACTTTGCATCTCACCATCTGAAAGTTTAAAAAAAAATACATCCAAGAGATGGAGATTAAACATGTTTCAGTAGCCTGGGAATTCCTTCTCTTAAACCTTATTGAAAACTGGTGAAGGAAAAAAAAACTTATGGGCAATAATCAGGGATAAACTGAAAAATGAATCATTCATCAAAAATATATTTATTATCTAATTGGATAAAAGTGTAGTTTCATGATAATTATAGAATTTATGTCAACATTGTTTGATTTCAGTACCAAAACCATGTAAAACAAATAGTGATAGCAAAAAGAGTACATATTGCATATTAAGTATTTTTAAATGGTGTTGTTCTGAAATAAATAAAAGCCTTGAATTAAGGAATAAAGCATCTTTAAATGCGATAACAGAGCAGCAAACCTGCTACCTTAGGGAATGCTCAAAAGATTTCCCGGCTCCAAAATCCATGCAAAAGCTTCTTATGTCTTTAGGAGGAAAGGGAGAGGAGACAGTATGAGGTAATAAAGCCTGGCCATGATATCCCAGTGGCCCTTCTAGGCAAGGAAAGCCACTTCAATCTGTGGTTTTTGCCCTTCATGCCATTTATCCCAATGGAAAGAGGCAAAGACACTAAAAGCTAAGATACAGTTTGAGCTGGTCTCCCCCCAAGGCAATATCCATCATAAAGGGGAAACCTAGGATATGCTTCAGCTGAACCTAATCAAGAGTAAGTATCTTAAGAGTAGGAACATCAGAATATAACTGAAATTCTGACATTACAAGGATCATTTAAAGGAGTGGAAATCTATATTTCGTTTGATATTAACAATTTCTGTTACAATTTTCTGTCAGTGGTATAGTAAGTTTTAAGGTTTACTGCATGAGTCAGTAAATATATTTACTTATTTAGTTAATCCCAGTTAATTTGCATGCCTCCATTATTATCATTATTATACATCTCTATGAAGCTTAGTTTCCCCAATAATAATTGTACCACTTATTTCACAGAATTGTTGTGAGTCAAGTGCTTTGTAAATCTGGAGATGTATAAATGTCAACTGTCATTGTTCTGTTCCTTTTCTGGAGGTATCCCTACTTGTGGAGCTATATAGGTAGGAACTAGATGAACAATTACTGAGAGTCATCCAGAAGGGATTTCTTTTCAATTGTGCTTTAGGCTTGTTGATCTTTGAGGACCTTTATATCTCTGAGGTTCTATAAATAAATATCATATGGATCACTTTTGACAAATGCAATTCAGTTCAACAGTTCATACTAAGTGCTTACTGTATCCTAATCACCAGGTTACAAAAATAAAAATAAAAAAAAATTAGGTCCTACCCTCAGGGGAGTTTAAATTATTCTAGGGGATACATAGGAAAATAAGTGAGTAAATACAAGATAACCTGAGAAAGGAGAGTGCATAAAGCACTGGGAAACTATTAGGAAAGGTTTTCCCAGGAGGAAGTGATTAGAGAACTGAGCCTTAAAGGAAACTAAGGATCCTAGGAGATAGATGAGGATTAAATATAATCCTGGTATAGAGGATCAGCCTGTGTGAAGGTTCAAAAACAGAAGATAGGATCCTGAGCTCTTGGTATGGCTGCAATATAGAGCTCACCTTCTAATTCTACGAATAAGTCTGAAAAGACAAGTTGGAGCCAGATTGTGGAAAGCAGAAATGCCAAACAGAGGGGTTTGTATGTTATCCTAGAGGCAAAAAATTTCCACACAGGGAACTGACATAGGTCAGGTCTGTGCTGAAGGCCATTATTATAATAACATGACTACTAGATTTGGACAGGCAGGAAGAGATGGGAAAGCACACAAACCTTTCTACATTTTGCTATTTTCAAACTCCATTGGTAGAGACTATTTCCTTCTGCAAAAGACTTTTAGAGTAAGCCACAGCTGAGATACAGCTATAAGGCAAGGGAATTGTCCTTTAGGAATAACATCAGAGTATATTATCAGAGGTCAGCTACCCAAGACTTTACAGGTCAGTTAGCATAATCTCTGACATCACACAGGATGTTCCCAGACTTTTTCTCAAGAGTATCTATTCTTAAATACCTCCAAAAACTGGGTTTCTGCTTTTTTCCCAGAAACGACCCAATTCTAAACTAATGGAAAGCTTCTCTACACTTCTCTTTATTTCCTCTTTTACATTTTCTGCCTGTTCATTTTCTTTCCCCAATATTCTTAAAATTGACTTGTGAATTATTAAACAAATTTCTTGCAAACGGCTCCATTACTTAAAGTAATTGATTGTATCAATCAACAGTAAGGGCTAAATTACTGGATCCAGCAGAAAATATTGTTGCACCTGAAGAATCGATGCTAATTGAATCATTAGGGCATTATTACATAAAATGCAAATAGATTGAATGATAACTCTTAGCTCTGCTTGATCTATGGTCTTTAAAGCCAAATTTTAAAATAATAACAGAGCCTAATTATTCTACTTACTTTCTCTGACTGGTCTTTTCCTGGGTGTGAAAAGTAGGTATGGTTGTGGTGCTTTTTTCCCTATTAAAGTTAGTGATTTAAATGATAACTATGAATTGAGATGACAGATAGCATAGTATGCCATAGAGGGCTGACCAGAGAATCAGGAGAAGGATTCAGATTCTTCCTTGGACATAAATAGGTGTCTGACCATGGACAAGTTACTTAACCTTTCACTATTCCAGGTAGCTCTGAAAGGTATGCTAAGTTGCATTGATGGAGGGAATTTCCTTACACATTAAAGAAATCATAAGTGAAGCAAAAAAAAAAAAAAAAGAAGTCCAAATATATCAGGAAGGTAAAGAATTCCCTGGATGATAAATAATGGTGTGAGATGAATGGATAACCTCTATAGAACTTTTCCATTTCTCTGTCTCTGTTTCTCTATATAACATGTATGTTGATATGTATATGTATATATATACACACATAAATCTTTTCATCTCCTTAGAATCCCCAGCTTCCTTTAAGATTCAAATGCCACCCTTTGAAGAAGGCCTTCCCAGCTCTCCCCAGCTACGAGAGTCTTTTGTCTCTATTAAGATTACTTCTTGCCCATGCTGTATGTGTCTTGCATCTATACATTATTTATATGTTGTCTACCCCATTTGAATATACTCTTTTTGAGGCAGGGACTTTGTATTCCCTGTACTTAGTATAATTCCTGGCATAAAGTAAGTGCTAAATAAATACTTGTTGACTGTCTGGGCAAAGGACATGATAGCCTTATAATCAAATAGTAGGATAGTGAATTAGATTGCCTTCAGGAAATTTTTATGACCCCCAAATTCTGCCAGCCTATCTTTCAATCTCTACTTGTATTATATGGCTATAAGACACTGAACAGAATAGTTTTCAAAGAATTGAAAATAACTATCACATAGAGGGCAATAGAGACCCATGTGGGTGTGAGCAAAATGTAATATATAACATAAAAAAAAATTAAAAGAAAAACAGAAATGAAGATGTCATCAAAGGAACTATATGATAAAATACAGTGTCTGGTCATGTGGTGATGATGGTACCGTTTTGTTCTTGTTCTTTCTATGTATATTGTTATAGTTTTAGGAATTGTTTTTCCTAACTCTGCTTAAATCATTGTGTTCCTTGTAAGTCTCTCCATGCTTCTCTATTCATTTTGAGTGTTTTTATTTATGACAAAGTAATATTCCATTATATTCATGTATCAACATTTATATGACCATTTTCCAATTAACGACCAATTTCCTATTCTTTGCTACCACAAAAAGTGTTGTTATAATTCAGTTTACATATGACTTTTCTTCCTTTCTTTTTTTTAATTATTGATCACCATGGTATATATGCCTACCAGTAGAATCTCTGGATCAAAGAGATTGGACATTTTAGCCACTTTTTATTTGGATAATTATTGATTTAGAGAATAGTTTGCAAATTGTCAGTTCCATCAACAATGCATTAGTTTGTTTGCCGTTCTGCAGCCTCTATTGGGAAGTAATGGTAGATGGAGCCAAATTATGATGCATCAAAAAAGTCAGGCACAAATGTCTGAAATTTGGTTTTTGTAGAGGAGAATGATATAATAAAAGTGATGTTTTGATTTATTTTTAGCATGAGTTGGACAGCAGTCCACTAAATCCCCAATCCTAGCCCTTTTTATTTCTCTGAACTATGTATAGCATGTTACAGCTGGAAGGGGCCATAAAGATTGTCTAATCTGATCCCCCTCAAACCTGAGTTTGAATCTAATTATAGTTTTTTTGATACCATAATTCTTTACAAATAAAATTTCTTCTTTCAAATGCTATAAAGGCCAAGTGTTTTATAGTACTAAGTGTTCTATAATCAACCCTACCTCTGGGAGCAGAATACTTGATTAGCCTTGTGGATTTTAATGTGCAATATGCCTCCATTTAGGAAAAAAAAAGTGATGATGGAAAAACTGAGTATGATCAAGGAGCATTAGAGAAGGCCAGCTCTGCTTCCCTTTAACTCAAAATGTAACTTGATATTTTTTCATAACAACCCAATTCCCTTAGAAGTCAACTTCATGGTTGAGAGTCCATCCTTGCTTACTTCCTTCCTCCATGGAGAGTTTTGAGGCCCAAAGTAGTCTCTCTAATGTCTGAAAAGTAGCTTAAGAATTTGAATTCTGTCCCTCTCTCACAATTTCTGGACAAGTCTTATCTGCTTCTAATTGATCTCAAATTTGTCATTTTTTATTTTTCATAATTTCTTTAAGAAATAAATGTGCTTCTTAAGTCTTCTGGAATATTCAGAGAGAAGAGTTGTAATGTAAGGAGTATGATGTTATAGTTGTTTAAAATTTACTTCTTGAGTAAAGCCCTATATATATGAACTTAAGCTATATGCAAATTCTGTGGACATGGTCTGCTTTGAATCCTAATTGAGTTTTTGCTTAAATTAGAGAAAGAACTTTAGCTATTTAAGCATCTTTGCCAGCCTATCTCTTCTTGAACTCTTGTGTATTTCCTTATATCTCTCCTCCTATAATAGTTACTCTCCTACTTCTTAGCAGCAAGCTAAATTATAGAATACTATTTCTACTAATAATAACAATGCAGATAATGAGAAAATATCCAATTGAAGGCTGTAGTTGAATATCTTAAGATATTCACATTCCTGAAATCAATGATAATATGTTCAAAGCAATTAACATCTTTGCAATACTAGCCTAAATGTAGACTTTTAAATCATAAAAATGAATTATAACAGATTTGGGTAGTATTCCCACAAAACCCATACAGTATTAATGAAACACAAAGCCTGAGACAGCTGCACAGAAATAAACACTTACTTACCAAAAAAAGAAAGAAGAGGATAGACATCTTGAAAGCACGATAACAAGTCACAAACTTACAGAAACCCTTCTGGAACAACCAGACATCACTTTACTCAACAATAGTAAAAACTGATAATCAACCAGAATGTGCCTTTGAATATAGCAAATCTAAAATTGCTAACCAAAGCAATAGGTTCAGTTGCTTTGCTTCTGGATGAAACCAATGAAAAAGCTAAGGTCCAAAGATGAGGGAAAAAGGGAAAGGAAGGGAAGGAGAAGGGAAGAAAGGAAAAGGAAGGGAAGGGAAAGGAAGGGACAGGTGAGAAGGAAGAAGCATTTACACAGCACCTACAATGTTCCAGGCACTGTGCTAAAAACTTTTACTAACATTATCTTATGTAATTTTATTTGAGATAGAATTAAATGATCTTCTATGGATGATATCTGCACAAACCCAGTCAAATTCTAATATTGACAAAGAAGCATTGGATAAATGGGTAGGCTCATGAGAAATAGAAACATTAATGATGGCAATCCAGGACTAGGTAGTTGCCATCAGAAATTACCAAAAGATTATTCTTAAGCGTCCTAAATTTCATGATCTACAAGCATTATACAAAAAACGGTAAAAACAGCAATAAGTCATATTAGCACCTATTAAATTCCAAGCAAGACATGGTAGGATAATTAGAAAAATGCATTTGTGTGCTACCTTTTGTGGGTAGGGAGTACCCTAGTGGGTAGGGAGGGACACCGTCTCCCTACTACAAATACAAATTTTAAAAATATCCTGGGGAACTCAATCAATAAACTCCATTGGAATTTACCCATTTTCACAAAGTGAACTGCTGCCCATAGTTGCCTGTACATAATATTAATCTATAAAAACTGAAGAACAATGATTTTTAATAAATGCTACCATTTCAAATACTAATAATCTTCAAACAATGTAGAATGAAAAACTTTTAAGACATTCTAGTAAAGGGGACCAAAATCATGGGGAACAGAAATGAGGTACATAGTGTCCCTTTGGTTATGCCTACTACTGGAATTGCACCAAAGATAATATGAGTTAGTCTACAGAAGATGAGTTTACGATGCAATAATTCTATTCAACTCTGAAAATGCTATTTCATTTACCTGTGCAATAATCTCTAAAACATATCAAATGTAAAATAATAATAACACCTGGCAACTTAACTCTTGACCATTTCTATAATGTCTCCATTGAAAAAAAGTAAGAATGAGATAATTACTCCTCTAGCTGATAATTTACATGGTAGTTTTCTGGCATGAAAAACACTTTATACACATTACCTCATTTGATCTTCATACCTATCCTGTGATTTTGAAAAGGATTTAAGTGACTTCTTGCCCATGGTCACATAGTGTCTGAGATAGAATTCTTCTAAATTCAGGCTTACCTGGCTTTAATTTCAACATTCCTTTGACTAAACCATGAAGTGAAAGCAGGCTGATAATTTTTCCTTTTGTTTTTCTGTTTCATTTTGTTAAATTGACCTTAAGGAGATGCACTTTCATTTGCTTATATGAGATGAGATTTTTTTGAGGAAAATATTTTCATAATTTTATTGAGAAACATGTATAGGATCACGTACCTATATAACAATTTTTAGAGGTTACTTCCACTACCTTGGGATTCCCAAGGATGAACTCTACCTTTGGTTATCAGCCAAAGTAGAAGGCAGACATTTCTAATTCCTTATCATTAATTTGTATATTATGACCAGGATATTATTCTCAGGGGGCAAAAGGAAATCTACTGAAAATACTTCAAGTATTTAGCTACAATCATTTTTCTTTTGAAATGTTATTTCTCTGTTCACCTGTGTGCCTTCCTATTCATGCTTTTTTCTCTTTTCTTCCTCTACTTTAACAATTTTATCCAAATTTAACACATCTTCCCACCCCTTAGCAGACTCACTTACTTCTGAAGAAACAAAAATCTCGAAGTTTCAGGATCTAGGGCAAAGGAGAATCTGGGAAGGAAAAACGTTGATATAAAATCAGTGCAATAAGGCACAGATCATTCTGGACCTCTAACATGTGGGAATAAATTTTTTTTTCTCCTACTATAGAAATCCAGTTGTATCTCCAAATGTGATTGGTGGGTGGGAGTGGGATATGGAATGCACCAGTAAGTATGTCTACCATGCCAAAGTCCTTGACTTATTTTCTCATACTCTCTGAATTAACTCTGAAGTCCTAGGAGATTTTATTTTCTTTTATTGGAAAACCCAAAGCAACACAACTCACATATCCATCAAAGAGAATGAACCAATATATTCTTTTACAATTTGTTTATATTGTGTATTCTCTGAAGTTCCTTATTCTGTCTCTTAGTTTCTTATTTGATATCAAACATCTAGTGAACAATTCTTCTGCCCACCCTGCTCATTTCCTGGCCTGAAGAAGAGCATAAATCCAGAGGCTTGGACTGGAATGTGGGGAATCTTTATGATCAATTTCCAAGGAATATTTCCCAGGAGACAGGCTAAAGGATCAGTAAAATATTTCTTTCCATTGGGATAGAACTGGGGCTCTATCTGCCTCTAGATCCCATTGTCCCATACTTTTCATCTGACAGAAGGGGAAATATTGAGTCCTTGGTACCATGGAAACTGAGAGATGATAGAATATGTGTTGCTAGGTGATAGTTTGGACCAAAAAGAGATCATACTAGAGAGTTAGTAGCTCCACTTGGAAAAACATCAGTTTGATGACACAAAATTTAAGAACTGGGCTAGGTGAAACCTGGATATATTCTCTCCCTGGAATATATATTAGTGGCTCTAAATTCCCTATGGAATTTAAAATATTTCTCCAAAGCAAAGTAACAGATAATACTTTGCAAGCTAGCCAACCAACAGATATTTTTGGCCTGAAATCTGTAAAATTATGGATGCCTAGGGGTACACAAAGAAGTTAAAAGAAATGGCCCCTGCCTCCCAAGAGATTACAGTCTAGTTAGGAAGATACAATCTGCATGCATAAAGTTAATTAAAACATTCTTTTTCCTTTCTTTTTTTTTTTTTGCTAAGGCAATTGGGGTCAAGTGACTTGCCCATAATCACACAGCTAGGAAGTGTTAAGTGTCTGAGGCCAGATTTGAACTCAGGTCTGATTTCAGGACTGATACTCTATCCACTGTGCCTTCTAGCTGCCCTTATTTTGCTTTTTAAAATAACTGTTACAGATTAGTGGTCCTGTTAGGAAATGCCGTAGGAATTTAGAAGAAGCAAAGATTTCTTTGGATTGGGGAACTAAATTACAGAGCTTGGATTAAACCATGCTCTTTTGCTTATTTCAAATCTAACACTCTGTCCATTGACCATTCTGATACTCCATCACTTTAGGAGAACATTTCATTTCACAGACTTATTGTTTAACCACTTCCTCATCATCAATGGGTGCTCTCTATGGATAGGGAGCACTACAAGGTATAAATAAGGTCATTAGGACTAGAGAAGGAGAATTAGTTCCAGTAAGATTTCTAGTTTTCATAGATAGTGAAGCATTAACTGGGAATCAGGAAGACCAAGGTTGATATACTATTTAACACTTGACATTTACTATCTATGTTACCTTCTCAAGCCTCAGTTCCTCATCTGAAAATGGAAGGCAATACTATCACTAATGCCTATCTCATCCAAAGCAAACTCAGTAGACTTTGGATAGAAAATGCCATCTGCATCCCAGGAAAAGAACTATGGAGATTGAATGTAAATCAACACATGCTATGTTCACTTTTTTTTTTCGTTTGTTTTTTTTTTTTTCTCTCCCATGGCTTTTCCCTTTTGTTCTGATTTTTTTCTCTCCCAACATGATTCATAAAGTATTATGTATTAAAAATTAATTTAAAAATGAAACCCAAAACTAATACTTATCTCACAGGTTGATGTTAGACTTAAATAAGGTACCCAATGTAAATGCTACTCATTATCAGATGAGTTTATCAGATCAGGAAGATTGTTGTTAAACCAAACTAGAAAGATTCAATTAAATGGCCTAAAATAGCCTTAACTGACAAAGTTTATATAAAATAACCTTCCACTTGAACTTCATTTTATTATTGAATCTTGTGTTTCCATTAGTTCTTTATATCTATCACAATTCTAATTATAAAATCACTAATTCCCTTGGCCCAATCATTGCGTAATACAATTTGGGGCTGATGAAAGGATAGAATGCTTTGTAATTATTACTGAACCTATTTGGCTCTGTAATGTTCTTAGATCCAGAAGTGGTGCCATGGGAACAAGACCGGTAATTAATTCAGAAGGTATCCATTCTAGTCCTAGTTCCATATATGTTACCTGGGAACTCGATCAAATGAGTCTCAATTTTATCTGCAAAATAGTGACAAATATTGGTCACACTCCCTGCACAGGGCTGTTATAAATGTGGAACGAGACAATATTTAAGAACATTTAAAAATGTGACACTATACAAATGCAAGGTATTCTTACTATTATTGGATAATAATAATAATATAGTTGTAAGATGAAGATAATGGCACACCCATAGGGTTATGAAGGAAGCATTTTGCAAACAGTTTAGTGACTTAGAAGTGGTAACTATTATTATCTTAGCCCTTTAAGTTTGGCAAACTGCCCTCCTCTTAACAACCTTAAAAGTGGACATTGCATATGATTATCCCTATTGTATTGATGAGAAAACAGAGATCTACAACAGTGAGTCAAATGATAGCCAGGGCTGTATTCAAATCAGTGCTTTAACCAAGGAGGCTTCCAGGAACATATTTTCAGATGGTGTCTTGATCTCAGTGTGTAAATATTCAATCAAGAAGAAAGAAAGTCCAAAAAAGGACTAGTTTACACTGAGGGGCCATTCTGATCTGGCCACAGTCAGCGGCTTCTTCACATCAGCTTTGATATTATACACAACTCTTCACTCCAGGGTAAAGTGGGGAGAGAGCAGAAAAGGGAGGGCTCTGATGCTGAGGGCAGGATTGGGAGGGAGGGGGAAAGGAGAAATCAATCTTTCAGAGCAGGAGCATTGGGGACTATGAAGCAGGGTTGAAGGTTCTGCAGTGATTCTGATTCTGTCCTCTCCTGTATTAATTAATATACAACGGGAAACACTAACAAGACAGATGAGTTCTGAATGTCAAGGCTAACTCTGTCTGTGATAGAAGTCTGGTTTTCCTTTGGAGAGTGTTCTGAAAGCTCTCCACTTGGAGCAAATGCCAACCAGATGAAAGCTGAAGGACTGCGTCATCTCTTCCATTACAGCCTTTCCTCTCTTCCTTCTGTGCTCCTCACCCTCCCCACTTAACTTCATTTTTTTCTGCCTTTGCCTTTTCTTGGGACATCCCCATAACCTAATGCAGGCTGTGACATCTTCAAGAAGACTGCCTTTCCTGTGAATCAGGTGTTATTTCTGCCTTTGCATTCACTAGTTCCTTGTGCAATTATTCTTGCTTAAAAATTTTAAATCCCCTTATTTGAGGTAGATTATTCTCATATTTAACTAATGTTTGGGAATATTAGCTAAGATATTCTAGGAATAAGTTAGGCATCTCAGGAAGCTATAAAAATTCCTCTGGGATGCTCTTCTTCTGTAATATAAAATATAATATATATATATATATAATAAAATATGTAATGCAACATAATATAATGCAATATAAAGTAATGTAATATTATATATACTATATAACATAATATGCTGCAATATAATATACACTATATAATAAAAATGTAATAAATAAATGAAATATATAATAAAATATGAGATGTAGTATAGTGTTATATAAGAGAAAGACCAGAGTTCAACTACCAACTTCTGATCCTTACTGATTATGACTCTGGTCAAGTCATTAAGTTCTTTAAGACTGAAAACTGCAGAGAAGGTGCTTACCTGATTTGATGGAGTTTCCTCACCTGTGAATTCCTATACTAATGAAATCATTCTCTCTGAATGTCCCTTCATCTCAGAGAGAATGTCTATTCTCTCTGAAACCAAAGCAGACAGCTGTCCAGAACCATTCTTGATGGTTCTGGATTTGGAAACTCTATAGTCTTCTTTTGGTTACTTATTCCATAATTTAATGTCCCTCTCTGTCAAGTTCATCAATTATTAAAAACACCTCTTATGCTGTAATTGAATTCCATTTCCTTTAGTTTTGTCCCTTATGAAACCAGAAAGGGGAAGGCAATGTGGTTTAATGGAATGAGTACCAGATTTGGAATCAGATGATCGATGTCGAATATTGGCTCTGCCACTTACTACTTTTGTGACTATAGTCAAATTATCAAATCTGAGCCTCAGTCATTTCAGCTGTAAAATGGGGTTGAAGTGTACAGGTGCAAAGACCTTATCTTTGATACCTCTTGCTGGATTCATAAACAGTACAAGATTTATTATCCCCGTTTAACTAATGGTAAGGAAAGTGGGACTTCAAGAGTTTAAGTCACTAGCTCAGAGCCAAACAGCTGTTAAGTGGCTGAGCAAAGATTGGAACCCAGATGTCCCAATTCTAGTGCACTTTCCACAAAATTACTCTACATGATGAGGGATGAGCTACTCAGCACTGCCCTTAGCATGGTTTAATCCAAACTTTCCACCTTCTCAGGTTAGCTATTCTTTTGATTACATTAATGAATGCTCCACATATTTTGACCTTTTCCACTTATGCTCTGAATCTGCACTCCTTTTATTTTAGCCCAGTGTTTCCAATTACCTCACCTGCTCAGGAATGGAACTTTAGTGTGTTGAAACAGATGGTTGTCCAATTTCCCCATTGCCCTGACACACCCATGATCCTTTGTGCTTTTCAAGTATACAATAGGGACAGCTGATACGCAATTCCATGATAGGGGGAGGGTGTTATCTACCTCTCATCCTGGAGATTATCTAAGGGGAATTCTCTCATTGTTCACCAACCACCTGCTTCTGATGAGGAGAAGTGACTGAAATGAAAGGTGCAATTCTAATTAGTCCATTTTGTTATTTGTTCCTGTGAAAGGTTTGGGATTTATTTGGTTGAGATAAAGATTGAAATGACAGGTGTCTCCATTAGCAGGCTTTAGAGTTCTACCTAAATGGAATTGCTATTATTATTTCAAGTAACAATATTTACACTTTGTGTGGTCCTATTCCAGTCATTTCATCTTTGTCTTAGTTTCCTCATCCATAAAATTAGATTAATGATAGTTATACTATTTACCTCATAGGTTTGTCATGAAGAAAATATTTCAAAAAGTGTATGTTATGTAAATGTAAGCAGTTTAAGCAAAACACACATGTATTACACACACATATATATATATAATGTACAAATACATACACATATATGTATCTATAAATTCATATATACTTAAATGCATGTATGTACATGCACACACTAATTTGCCAGAGATAAATTATGGGAAATTGTTCATATTATTTTAAAATTATTAGCAAAAACACAAAAGTGGGGAGAGTGAGTTGAGAACTTGTTGCATTATTCTTAATGTAATTGAAGCATTCATTTCATAAAAATTAGTTTACACATTCCTTTGAGGACTTGATGATTACAAAGAAAGTGCTTTACATGTGGACTTCTGGTTAAGACGGTGACATAAAAGGGCCCAGTTCCCCAGACAAGCATCCCAGCAAATATTTACAAGGAAATCACATTAAATAATGATTAGTAAAACTAAAGAGAAACACAAGTAATCTTCTCTTTCCAGTCTACAACTAGACAAGAAGACAGTCAGAAGCCTGTAGGTTTTCAGAGGTGAACTCGTCAATGTGGCTGGAAGTTATTCCAGTCTTTGGTAAATGGGACCTGAAATCCATGAGATCTCAACTCTGGCCTGTCAGAGCAGTAGTAGCTGATGGAGCCAACCACTTCTGCTAAGGAAGATGGAGCCAGGGTAGTGTATGCAAACCTGAAGGCCTTCCAAGAAACCTAAAGCCTGTGTTAGATGGCCAGTATGGTACCCAGACAGTCTGCAAACCAGAGGACCCTGAAGATCAACAGTAATTGCAAATATCTAGTTGGAGTCTGTCAGGGGTACAAAAAGAAAGAAATTGAGATGAGGTCAAGGACAACATTCATCCTGGGCCATCAAGTGATGGAGGCCAAAATCAGGGATTGTAACAGAGCTGTGCTTTCTGCCTTCTTATCCATAACTATCAAGGGGCAGAAGAATCCAAAGGAGACGTGACTTAGCATGACCTGCTCTCCCCTTCCAATAGGTGGTTGGGGGAAGAATCTGACTCAGACCCAAAGTTCCAATCTAGGAATTAAAATTGGACATATAGGTAAATAAAAGAAAACCTTGAATAAAATAAAGAAATATTATAGGTTAAGAGAAGTACAAAAGTAAGGAGAAAGTAATGTTAAAATAAAATAAATTAGAGCGCTTAAAAATCATTTAGGCAAAAATAAAAAATGAATCGAGAGGCTCTTAAAAATGAAAATTAGAACTCTTTGGAAAAAATGAAAGAAGAAATAAATAATTTAGAATCGACGGTGGAAACCATACTTAATAGAATTTTGAAAAATAGAACAGATTGAATTCAATGGCTTAATAAGACAAGAAATAATAGAACAAAATCAAAAGACTGCAAAATCAGAATCGTGTATGATACCTATTATCTTGAAGGAAGAAAAAAACTAACCTGGAACCCAGGTCAAGATGATAAAACTTGAGAATCATCAGACTTTGCAAACCATGACCAAAAACCAAACAAAACCTGAATACTATATTTCAAGAAATAATTTTAAATTAAATCTATTCAGAACTAATAGAACCTGAAGGTAAAGGAAAAGTAGGGGGGAAAAAGTCTACAGATCACTTCTGAAAAGAAATTCTAAATTGAAAACATCCATGAACAGCATTAATCAATATTCATAGCTCCCAGGTCAAATAAAAATAATAGAAATGGGCAGAAAGAAAGAGTCCAAGTACTAAGGAACCAAAGTTAGTAGACAAAATTATTTTTCATTTACTAAAAAGAAGATGTAAACTTGGAATGGAATGTTCCAAAAATGCAAAGAAAAAAGCTTGCAATAAAGAATGACAGTGGAAACTGAGTATAAATTCTACAAGAGGAAAAATGGATCTTTAATAAGATAAGGCTTTCAAGCATTCTTGATGAAAAAAACAAACATAAGCACAGGAAAGAGAATCTCAACAAAGCAAATATATTCAAGAAATTGGGAAATGCAAAATGATAATTACTTACATTCTAATAAGTTTTCTCTTCATAATCCCATTGTCTTTAAGAGTCACAGAAAGCAAATTTTTGGATTTTCCTGTTTTGTTGATTTTAAGAAAGGAAAGGAAAAAAAAGCTGAAAGGAATAAACTGGGAAAAAATGAGGAGAAAGTGCTAGCAACTTTCTATTTCCTATCATTGAGGGTACACCAAAAGATTGTAGAAACCTGGAGGAATCTTAGGGATAGTGGAAAGGTTGATTTATCTAAGTTGATTAAAAGAAGATTAAATGCACACATAAACGAAGAATTTGGTATAGAAATATGCTTGTAATGACAAAATCATTGTTGTCTAGTTAACTGAAGAAAAAACTGCAAAAAAATTTTCATGTTAAAAGATTGATATCCAAACTGTGCAGGAAATTGGTGGAAATATATAATAAAAAGAGCTACTCTTCAAAAAGCAAATGATCAAAGGTTATCAACAAGCAGTTTTCAAAATGATATTGAGTGAAATGAGCTGAACCCAAAGAACAATTTCAACTATTCTTAGTCGTTAGAAGAACAGGCTTTTATTAGGGATGGGGGAAGGACACAGAATTGTTCAAGGGAGTGAATAAATAGTAATGGTAATTCAGAAAAAAAAAGAAATGAAGCAAAACAGAATCAATGAAAATCCTCAAAAGAGAGGAATTTCAGAAAGGGCCACAGATATGTGGTGCACCATGGATACAATTTTGTTAAATTTAATGTGTTTAAAAAAACCACGCTGTAAGTAGTAGAACTTGACAGTCACAATCTGTTGCTTCTGTTCTTTGTATGTATTGGTATTTTTATATTTGTTGGTGTTTGTTAAGTTAATAATAAGAAAGAAAATGTAAAAAATAAAATGTACACTTAATGAAAATTAAATTATGGGCTTTTGTGTGGGCTTTCATGACATTATATATATATATATATATATATAATACATACAAATATACACATAGATATTTGAATCTTTTATACACACACACATATATTATGTATTTTCTATACTCAATAGACTATTTAACAATTGGTATACTCGAGGGAGTTACAGTTATCTTTTAAGTAAAGAGAAATGACTTTCCTATTTCAGATCTGGGGAAGGTAGACAGAAAACAACCATTATGCCAAATTTTGTTAATACTATTGGCTAACAAGATTCTGAGACATTGCAGAAAGTGCTGGATTTAAATTCAGAGGACCAGGTTTAAATCTGGAATGTAACATCTGTGTGAGCCTGGGCAAGTTTACTGGGATTTGCTTTCCTCACAAAATGGGAAGAGTTGTTATATGAATGGTAAAAGGCCCTTTTAACTCTGAATTAGTGATCTTGGCTTGTAAAATTTAATTCTTGATAAACTTGAAAGAATTTTGGCACTGAGTGCAATGAAATGAATTGTGATCCAAAAAATTACTGGATCCAAGCTCTGGCTCCAGGTCTGACTCTCTGTATCCTCTTGGGCAAGTCATTTTATTTGTGTGTGCAATTTTTTCCATATACAAAATAAGGAGAACGTCACTCACCACCTACCTGCTTCTCTGAGGTGTTGTGAAGGCAAGTATCACTCAGGGTTTTACAGGAGAAATGAAAGCTGGTTGTTTGGAAAGAACCCACTCCCTTCCTATTTTAGGAGTTATTGTTGTAAAAAATCTCTGCTTTGATCTGCTACCACATCAGGTATATGAATGTTGTGTGAGGAGAAGCTGCAGACTCGGGTATTTAACACTCCTTCTACTGACCTTGTCCTAATATGCCAAATCAAGATGGAAACATATAATTGATTCAAAAAGACAGTGGATACAGATGGTCTCACTCAAAGAGTGATAATCAGTCAAAAGCTGTCTCTTCAATTAGAACTCTAAGCAGATGGATAAGACAGGTTAGGCATGGGGACTTCAGAATTTGCTCCATGGGTGATAATGATCTGGTTGTCATCATAACAGACTGCAAGTCATAGAGAGAACCTCAAGCCCATTATCTTCTAATTAGAACATTTCATTCATCTGTAAAATGGGAATATTAGCTTCTATAGTACTCACAGAGTTGTGATACTCAAATAAATAACATGTTTTGTAAACTTTTAAGGTATAAGCTGTCTTCTCCTCTTTCTCTCTCCTTTTTCTTCCTCCTCTTCTTCCTTTTCCTCTCTTCCTCTTTTTATCTTCCTTCTCCTCCCTCTCCCTCTCCTTCCATCTCTTTCTTTTGTTCTCCCTCTCTCCTATTTCCCCTTTTTCCTCATCCTCTCCCCTTCTTATTTACCAAGCTGCTCCTGAAGCTTTTTTTATCCTAGTCCAAATGAAGATTTGTCACCACCATTTAAAGTAAAATTCAGAGAAATGCAGGGATACAAGAGTAAATCATACTAATGGATCCCAAATCAGTCTTATGGTGGAGATGGAAAGGTAGGCACATTTGGAACACATTTATGCACATTTGCCAAAACTTGGAAAATTTTTTTAAAAAGTACACATTTGGTACCTGAAAGATAGATAAAATGGCAAATTAATGCCTTATCATGAAGACATGTAGGTAGTTAGTTAAAGGAAAGAGTTAAATTGTCTATACAAAGTCTTTTTGATTCCAATACGTTTTGAAGTCTGGATTATTGGAGACAGGTATTTAATCTCTAGAATTCTTGTTGCCCTAAGAAATCTTAAGATTGAGCTTCTTAGGTCTGGGAGTCCTAGTCAGGGTTAGATTAATGACTGAACAGGAAAGTTTAATTTTGGAAAAGCCTTATAATACCTACATTTTTAATTTTAGATTTTGTTTAAAATTAAGGCAGAAACAGAAGCCATGATAACTGCTAGATTGAGAGCTAGCCTTAAAGTCAGGAACACTTGGGTTTAAGTTCTGTCTCAGACACATACTGGTTGTGTGACTCTGAGCCAGTTTTCCAAAAGATACTCAATGCTTGATCTGAATTGATAGAGGAATCAATGTAATCCTATGTCTGGACCTCTACAAGCATTAGGAAGCCATTGTGTGTGTGTGTGTGTGTGTGTGTATGTGTGTGTGTGTGTGTGTGTGTAGTACTATATTATTTTCAGAATAGTTGTTTCTGTAGTAACTGAATGAAAATGAAGTATAATAAGGAGTTCAGAAAGTTGGGGCAAAAGACTTAACCTAACTGTACCTCAATTTCTATATCTTTAAAACGAACTAAATGTTTGACCCAAATACAAACTCCCAATCTAGAAAATGATGCTGGAGATATGAGTAAATAAAAGAAAATGTTGAACACAATTAAGAAATGTCTTGGACTGAGAAATGCACAAATGGTAAACCCAGTGGAAAAGAGGGACTTCATAGCAAATCCAGGGAGGGCCTTCGAGAAAAGAATGTCCTAGCCAAAGTTCTAGAAGAGAATTTAGAAAAAATAAAACAAAACATACTAAATGGAATAGCAAAAGACGAGAGAAGGACAAAAGAATTAATGGCTTAGAACAGATAGTGGTGAACCTTAAACAAGAATTGAACACCCTAAAAATAAGGATGGACTATATAGAAAATAAGTCAGTGAAACAAGAAATTTTAAGACAAGTTCAAAAGACTGAAGAAACAAGTAAATTAAGATTGAAAACAATTGATTTGGAAAACATTTCAAAGGAAGATAATCTAAAATCCATTGTGATACTTGAAAATCATGACCTCCCTCCTCTCAAAAGCCTTAGTACTACAGGTTAAGAAATCTTAAATGAAAACTGCTTGTTTCTCTTAGAACCAGGAGTGAATGTAAAAATATAAAGAATCAGCATGTCATGTCCCAAAATAAATCCCAAAAGTAAAACCTCCAGGAATACCCTGAAAAAAACCCAGAGCTTCTAAGTCAAATAAAAATATTAGAAGCAGCCAAAAAGAGAATACTAACAACTGTGGAAAATTAATAAAGACTTTTCATGAAGATGGTATTTGGACTCAGTTTAATTGGAATCTATTACATACAAAATTTAAGAGGTTGAACATGGAAAATAGATTGAGTGAATACACAAAGCATAAAGATATGAAATGAAATGCAAAATTTGAGGAGAAACAAGGGAGCTAGTTTCTCTGTAGGTAAAAGTAGAGAAACTGATTAGTATTCTGTTTGGAAAAATCTAATCAAGAAGTACAAAGTTACCCTGGATATTGACTATTTGGGTAGAGAGAAGGGGACACATAAAAAGATATTGTGGAAGTAGAATGCACATTGGATCTAAAAGAAAAAAGGGTATTGAAGAGGTAAAAAGGAGAAACAAGTTTGAGAGAAGAGAGTTAATTGATTCCATTTTAGACACATTGATTCTGAAATGCTGATAAGACATCTGAATAAAGATGTCCTAAGACTGTAGGCAGTTGACAATATAAAACTGGAGTTCAAGAAGATTTGTATGGACTTTGGGTGTCTTTTCATAGAGCTGATAATTTAACTCATGGAAATTGAAAAGATCACCAGAACAAAGTTGGGAGGGAGGAAGAAAGAATGAGATTAGGGGGAAGAAAGTGGGGCTGGGGAGGAAGAGGGAGAGGGGGGAGAAAAAGGAGGAGGAAAGGAAAGAGTGAAAGCCTTATAGGACAGTTAGAGAACAAGACATGGATGAAGATCTAGGCATTGAACTTTGATGGGAAAAAGTTGAGGCAGGGAGAACAATTAGGAGGTTATTATACTAATCCAGGTGAAAGGTGTTAAAGGCTTTTATTCCAATTGTACCTTTGTGGGTAGAGGAAAGGGGACAGATGTGAGAAATGTTGTAGATGGAAAAAGCAGCAAGAGTTGCCTATTAATTGAATATGTGGTCTGAATAATAATGAAGACTCAAAACTGACAACAGGATTGAGGTGATAGGAAAAATGGTGATGTCTTTTTTTTTTCACAGTTAAAATAACTAATTCTGTATTTCCTGTCATCTTATTTACCCTAGCTTATGCTTTTCTCTTTCTTATCCCCTTTCCCTCCTCCCTACTATTTTGCTTTTGAAAACCACTTCCCTCAAACAATCCTTCCCCTTTAGAGCCCCACCCACCCCCTTTTTCCCCCCCTTTCCCTCCAGTTTCCTTATAAGTACGTCTATTATTCCCTCAGAGCCAAATCTGATGAGATGGAGATTAACCCAATTCTCATTCCCCTCCCTTTTCTCCCCTCAATCATTATAGGTTTTCTTTGCCTCTACATGTGATGTAATTTCCCTTATTTTACCTCCTTTTCCTCTTCTTCCAGTGTTATCCCTTTTCTACCTCTAATTTCTTTTTCAGTTTATCATATCATAAGATTCATAAAATCACAATAAACATATAATAATAATCATAAAATCACAGTAATCATATGATAATAATCATAAAATCACAGTAATCATATCATAATTATAATGTAATAATAGATTCATAAAATCAACCCTCATTCTATAAGTATCTATAACATAAATATAGTTCTCAAGAGTTATTTTTTCTTGTTACCTTTTTATGTTTCTCTTGTGTTCTGTGTTTGTAGATCAAATTTTTTGTTCAGTTCTGGTCTTTTCAGTAGAAATAGGTGAAATTCTCCTATATCATTGAAAGACCATCTTCTTCCCTGGAAGATAATGCTCATTCTAGCTGGGTAACTTATTCTTGGCTGTAATCCAAGTTCCTTTGCCCTTCGGAATATCTGATTCCAGGCCCTTCGATCCTTCAAAGTAGAAGCTGCTAGGTCCTGTGTGATCCTAATTGTAGCTCCCCGATATTTAAATTGTTTCTTTCTGGCTTCTTGTAATATCTTTTCCTTGGTATGATAGTTCTGGAATTAAGCCACGATATTTCTGGGGGACTTAATTTTTGGGTTTCTTTCAGGAGGTGATCGGTGGATTGTTTCAAGGAGTATTTTGCCTTCTGGGAGTAAACTATCAGGGCAGTTTTCTTTTATGATTTCCTGGAATATAGTGTCCAGGTTCTTTTTTTCATCATGGCTTTCAGGAAGCCCTATAATCCTTAGATTGTCTCTCCTAGATCTATTTTCCAGGTCAGTTGTTTTTCCTAGGAGATATTTCATGCTTTTCTCTATCTTTTCATTTTTTTGTTTTTGTTCAACTGATTCTTGAAGTCTTGATGAGTCATTAATTTCCAATTGTTCGATTCTAATTTTTAATGTCTTATTTTCTTCAGTTACTGTTTTTAGTTCCTTTTGCAATTGACCAATTACATTTTTTTGTTCATTGCATTCTTTTACCATTTTTTCTATTTTATTTTGCAGTGATCTCATTTCGTTTCCCCATGTTTCTTCTAACTCTCTTTTAAGATTTTTTATGCAATCTTCAAAGAAAGCCTTGTGACATGGAGACCAATTTAGGTCTCTCTTTGGGGCTTTTTCTGGAGTTGCTTTACCTTTAGGGGCCTCAGGATTTGAGGTCTGTTCTTCCCTCTCTCCATAAAAGTTGTCTATGGTGAGAGCTCTTTTTGGTTTTTTATTCATTTTTTTTTAAAGGTGTGAGGTCTGTTTAGGGCAAAGGTGGGACAGCTGCTTTAATTTGCCCTGGAGCAGTTCTGCTGATTGAGTTATTTCAGGAACTGGGCAGTTCTGCTGATTGAATTATGTCAGGGGCTGGGCAGCTCCGCTGATTGAATTATTTCTGGTGCTTATCAGACCTGTTGTTTGATTGATTGCTTTAAGGTGCTGTGTAATGGCAGCTAGTTACGATGCTCATCAGGGGTTCAGTGGTTCACAATCTATCCCCCTCAAAAGGCAGACCCTCCAAACCACCTGCCCACAATCAGGACAAATTGTTCCAAGAGGCTCGCAGAAGACTCCCAGGTGTGTGAAAAGCACAACGCTCCCACTCCTGTTCTGACTCCTGTTCCAGCTCCCTGCTCCAGCTCCCTGCCCCAGTCTCCCTGTGCTGCAGTCTGGGTTCAGTAGGCCACCCCCTGCCCCATTAAAACAGACCTGTTTTGAGGTTCTTCCCGAGTATCTTCTTCTAGAATCGTGTTGTTCTCCGGATATTGTGGATTTTTTTGCTTCAGAATCAGTCTAGAGGCTTCATGTTTTGTTGGTTTCAATGGTGATGTCTTTTGAAGGAAGTTTCAGAAAATGAATGGATTTGGGGGGGATAATAAGTTCTTTTTTGTTCGTGTTGGGTTTGAGATGTGTGTGGGACATCCAGTATCTCATAGGCAGCTGATGGTGAAGAGAGATATTATATCAATTCATAGAGAGGATGATTATATAATGAATGATCTGTGAGGCAGGTCTAAAACATTGAGGGGAACTCTTCATCACCATGCTCTTTCCCTAAATGAGAACCCAACTGGACATGTCATAAACATGAGGTAATTTGTGGCTTAAGGTATAGGTGTTCTTGTGAGGAGGAAGTTCCCAATGGCACCTGAGTGGCTGGACTTAGGTCATTTACAAAGGACTTATCAGACTGTTTACAGAAATAATTTGTATATTTGGGGCAGTTTTATTTTTTCCTTTTTAACTCCATTTTTTTGTTGCTACTTATCCTGCTTTGCTTGGGGCTTGGATGACCCTTGAGATGCTGGATTTCCCCACACCAGTGCTTCTAACAGTCATGCCATATGCTTTGCAAGAGTTAAAGCTTTTACATTTCTCTTCAAGTAATATCCATTTTTAAAAATCACAGAATTTAAAACACAATATAAGGAAGCAATGAAATCCATGTGCATGTCAAGAGAATCTAGCACTCAGCTGACAGAGAATTAACTAAAGGTGGGAAAGAAAGTCAGCTCTGTGTGGTCTGGTATGGTCATTCTCAAATATTCACAGTCAGCCTGGTGATAGTAGAAACATACAACCACTATTGTAAAAATTAAACTGTATCAAAATGACTACTTTCCCATTAAATCCATGCAGCCCTGAAACTTTAAGAGATAGATAGGAATTCAAAAAGCTGAAAATATGAAAAAGCATTTCAAGGATGGAGAACACTTTGAACAAAGATCCATGGTACTGCTGACCTTACATGTATGTTTAGTGTGGAAGATCAATTTGTCATAGGGCTAGAAAGGTAGGGAGGCATCTAATTGCAGATAACTTTGAATGGCAGTCAAAGGTGTTTGAATTGTTTTTTGTTGGAAAAAAATAGAAGACATGAGAGGGGATATAGCATCTGCTATATACCAGGCACTGTGCTAAGCACATTATGAATATTATCCCATTTGATCTTCATAATAGATCTTCATAATAGTAGGTGCCATTATTATTCCTCATTGTAGAACTGAGGAAACTGATGAGAACAGAGGTTAAATGACTTGTCCAGTGTCAAACAGCTAATGATTATCTGAGTTCAGATATCTATCTACTGCATCACCTAGCTAGCTGCAGGGCCACTTAACATACTAGAAAGGCTTATCAGCAAAAAGCAACTTCCTTATTTTCTTCTAATGCAAATTCCATGGTTTCAGTAAGGAAGGAGTCAATTTAAGTTTTGTACATTGGGAACAAAGAGATATCTGGGAAAATATAAAGGTCATTCTTGGGAAGTAAATTCTATCAAATCCATCACACCAAAACCAGTTTCAGAACCAGATGGTTTTTCTGCTTTTCACCTTCTCCAGGAAAGTTATTTTGGGCTATCTTTTCTTGTGAATTGTAAGTAGAAACTAAAGAATGTTAGTTTTTGTTGTTGATGATATTTAGTTCAGTTGTGTCTGACTCTTCATGACCCCATTTGGTTTTGTTTTGTTTGTTTGTTTTTGGCATAGATACTGTAGTAGTTTGTCATTTCTTTCTCCCGACTCATTTTACAGATGAGGAACTGAGGCAAATAGCATTGAATTATCAGTCACATAATTAGTAAGTGTTTGAGACCAGATGTGAAGTCTTCCTGACTCCAGGCCATGCACTCTATCCACTGCACTACCTAGCTGCTCCAAACTTCAGAAAACCAGATCATATTCAGAGGAGTGAAGGACTTATGGAACCCATTATTGGCCATTCTTTCATCATCTTTCATCTTTCAACTTTCAATTGAGGTTGTTGAAAGTGATAGCAGAGAAAATGGTTTAAACTCATGTAATTACACCTCAGCAGCAGGACTCTGCAGATGGTGATGATCCAGGGCTTGACAAGGGATCAGGACCTTATAATATGGCACAAGCTGTTGGAGTGCCAAGAAGCATGATGTGGCAAACTCTAGACCAACTGGTGGAGAGCATATTCTAGATGTTGATGTCCTGGGGAAGACATAATTGCCCCACAGTAGTTGCCTTTCATATAATTTCCTATGAATGGGAGAGAAACCAAGATTCTTCTCAGTTTGGGATTTGGAGCTCCCTGTGTTTTCAAGGATCATGTCCCAGTGGAAATTTCTAACTCCTTCTAGATCAGTTCCCTTTGCTGTGTTGTTCCCTAGTTTCTTCCTGGAGAAAGGGAGTTTCCATTATGTATTTCTTTGGAACTAAAGATTAGAAGTCACAATTAATGCAATTCAGAGTACCTTTACCTTAAGTTCCAGATTAAGATATTATTTTATGCTCCTTATCAATCTCTTGTCATATGTTCCTTGGTGGTGCATGATATGGTGATTGATCAGCATGGTCTGTTACCAAACCCTTTGGGGATCCAACTTTACTAGCTGACAAAGAATGGGTCATTATAGCCAACATTCTGCTTTAAATTTGATGACCCCTTTAGCTTTTCCATTCCTTTCATTCTCAGTTGAGCACAAAGTTAGCTTTTTGTATGGAGACATTCTTGTTCAGCAGGAATTATTCTTTTCCACTCTTTACCCCCACCCTGAGTTCATTTCCTGGCTTCACTATCTGATATTTATATGCTTTTGACCTCTACAAATCTTTCCATTCTTCCAACCATTTGATTTGCTTTTTTCTTGACTACTTCGTAAGCCTCTGGATTTCTCCTTAAATATGAGTTCCAGGATGAATTTCTGATAGAGATGAGCTCATTCATACCCTTAAGTGACCTAGTGAATTAAGCAACAAAACTAGGGATTCCAGGACAGTGAGTTCAGATACCAATTTGACTATTGGCTTGTTGTGAGATGCTAGGCAAATGATACACATTGTCAAAGAACTCTTAGTAAAGTGGGCAGGATGATGTTGATTTTTCTGGGTGGTAGAAAAATCGCAAATGAGCTTATATGCAATAAGTAGTTAGGAAAATACCAGGACAAAGAAAGGAGGAAATAAGTTTTGAAAGATCAACTGGTAATTTTAGGATAAAACTTAAGGATGATATGGAGATTCCCAAACTGCTACTGTCCCTGAGGGCTTCTGATTCCAAGTGTGATACTCTGTTGTTTGGGCTGAAGGTCAATTCAAGAATGTGTGGACTTCTGGAAGGAACCTTATTGAGGGAGGCTTCTGTCACCACATTGGAACTAGTTCCCCTGTAATTTTTATCCTCTTTGATCTCAGTGGAGACTCTCTTCTATTCCCCTATCCCTTCCTTCCAAGAGACCTGTGGCTATCTTCTGAATTCCTGGACATGGAATCACTATTTTCCAGTTTAATGAACCAGAACTCAATGAACTAGATATAACAAGCTGAGGAGCATGCTCCTTTCAAAGATATTCCCTGTGTTTGTCTCCTTGAAGAAGTTATAAAGGCATCCCAAACCATCCCCATGCTTCAGGTTTTGTATTCTTATATCCAAGGTAGGAAGTTCCAGTGGTTATTTCTGTTTCTCTTTAGGTAGGATGAGGGAAAAGGGATATGTAAAATATCTTCCACTTACTGTAGCAAGAATTCTGAGGGGAAAAATACACAAAAACAGGGATTTTTGAGCCTGTCCTTTAATATCTATATTACAGTTAGACTTCTAATTTTGATGTACCCTTATGGGGTGATTTAACTTTTCTGAGCCTCTGCTTTCCCGTTTGTAAAATGGATCTAATCATCCCTTTTCTAACCATCTCACAGGGCTGATTCTAAGCACTCCATTTTTCTATAGGCCTTCACAGTCCCTAGAGCAGTGAGAGTTTCATCCTTTCTTCTTCCTGGGAGATTCTCTGGCATTCAATTCCTTGTTGCAATGGAAAGAACTAAGAAATGGGAATCGAAGTTTAAATTCTTGTCCTGGCTCTACCATTAACTAGTCTTTTTTCTCATCGTTTAGGTTTCTAATCTTGGGTTGGGTGATCCCCTAGGCTCCTTCTAGCCTTAAAATGTAGCCTGCTTGCTTGCTTCCAGTGCCTCTGAAGGATCCTGTGTTATTTATCTCAGCATCTCTGCTCTCAGCCTCACACTGCTATCCATGCAGTAATGACATCAAAACACCCACACTGTATCTCAACAATCTGATGAGATAAATGCCTCATCCACGGGAGCTGTGGACACAGAGTAGCAATTCTCCTTTTCTGCTATCAGAACACATGCCACGTGAAAGAACAAATGGGGCACATGGATTGCCATGTGTGCACCATTAGGCAAAAATTCATCCCCCCCCCCTTTTTTTCCTTCCCAAGCTTTCTCACATTTTCCTTTCGTCTTCCCCCAACATAATTCTTCTGATCTTATTGCCTTTTTGAAATGCACCAGGTGATTTGGAGTCAAAAGCATATTGTCTTTCTATCCTATAAAGAGAACTGAGCTTATTGTATCAGTAACTGTTCAGGTCCTAACAGTCATTATACTCTGTGTGTGTGTGTGTGTGTATGTGTGTGTGTGTCCATTGTGGTGGAAGAAAAATTGGGTGTCTGCCAGGTTTCAACACCTGCTCTACCTCAGCTCTCATACTCCCTTTCTAATGTCCCTACTACACTTTGGGCACAGTCACTAGGCAGAATTTTGCTCCCCAGGGTCAGGGCAGATTGGCACTGACAAAGTTGGCACAATTTCTAGTGATCCTCCCCCTCCCAAGGCTCTTTTTGGGCACAGGAGACTGGAGGATATTAATAGCCTTGAAGGAAGGTAGGATGGTGTGATGGAAAATGACCAGAAGTCAGTAGGTTTTTCTGTCATAATCTCTCCATCCTTAGAAATTTCAGGAGCCTCAATTAGCTGATATGTTGAAAAGAGTTCAGGATTAAGAGACAAGGGACTTAGGTTATTGTCCTGACTCTGCCCCTAAGTAACCATTCAACCTTGGACAAAATAATTTCACCTCTCTTGGACCTCAGTTTCCACATATGTAAAATAGACATGTGCCCGTCATTTTAGATTCAGAGGGTCAAAGGAAAAGTACAAAGTACTTTTTATTCTAATGTATTATTTCCCAGACCTATTAGAACCATCTGAGCCAGGGTAGGGCCAGCCCAGGACAAAGTTGTTCATAACACTCCAAGTCCATGCATCCCTGCTAGTAACATTGCCATACTTTGTGCCTTAGTCACCTGAGTCCTCATTCTTCCCTTTTTCACATACCCAATCAATTGCCAAATCCAATTAATTGTATCTGGACAACATCTTTTGCCTACCCTCTCACCTTTACCACCTCTCCTTCATTTTCCCAACCTCCACCCCAGTTTAATTCCTCAATGACTTGTACCTATACCATACTAATCTCCTAACTTGTCTCCTTGCCTTTTGTCCCTCCCCCAATCCATCCTAAACACTGTTTTTAATATTCCTAATACATAGGTCTGACCCTATCCTCTCTAATTTAAAAGACTTCAGTGGTTTTCCACTCTCTTCTTCTTAATCCTTAGGTTGGCATTCAAGAATGTCAGCCAATATATTATTCCCCACCCATCTCAGGCTACTATCTCACACACAAGTTCTGTGCGAATTGCACTATGAAGACTATTCCCTAAATTCATCCTATTCTTTCCCATGTCATTTGCATCAACCAACCAGTCAATTAGCATGCACTTACTAAGTATTCATTATGTGCCAGTCATGTGCTAAACTCTGAGGATACAAAAGTCCCTGCCCTCCAGAGACTTGCATTTTAATAAGGGAAACCCCAGGTAAATACATGGGTATATACAAGATGGAGATTGGGAAAGACTTTTTGAAGAAGTAGACTTAGTGAAATCCTGAAAGAAACCCGGATTCTAAGTGGAGTGGAGGTGAGGAGGAAGAACATTCTCAGAAGACACAGACATAAGGGATCAAATGTGAATGGATCAAAGTGATATTCTCTCTCTCTCTCTTTCTGTATATACATATACATATATATACATATATATCTTCTTCAGAATATTCATATAGGACTTTGCTTAAATCTCATATTTGTGATTTTTTATTTCTGTATAGCATTTCCTTAGTTTTTCTCCTGTCAATTGTAAATGCCTTGAAGGCTAAGCTCTTTGTATGGATTCTTCTTTAATCTCTTATAAGGTTAGCTCAGAGTGTTGCTCTAAACTGAAGTTCCATTTCTGACTGTGCCTCTGCTGGGTGATCCTGAAGAAGAACCTAACATCTTTGAGCCTCAGTTTTCATTTTTTTATGTTAAACATGGTAGAAACATATATTAAATCCAATATATGCATACATATTCATACAATTATCTTGCTGCACAAGAAAAATCAAATCAAACTGGAAAAAAATGAGAAAGAAAATAAAATGCAAGCAAATAACAACAAAAAGAGTGAAAATGCTATGTTATGAGCCACAATCAGTTCCCACAGTCCTCTCTCTGGGTGTAGATGGCTCTCTTCATCACAAGATCACTGGAACTGGCCTGAATCATCTCATTGTTCAAAGAGTCATGTCCCACTGGTACACTGTTAGTGGAATTGTAAACGGATCCAACCATTCTGGAGAGCAATTTGGAGATATGCTCAAAAAGTTATCAAGCTGTGCATAGCCTTTGACCCAGCAGTGTTTCTACTGGGCTTATATCCCAAAGAGAGCTTAAAGGAAGGAAAGGGACCCACATGTGCAAAAATGTTTGTGGCAGCCCTTTTTGTAGTGGCAAGAAACTGGAAACTGAAGGGATGCCCATCAATTGGAGAGTGGCTGAATAAATTATGGTATATGAATGTTATGGAATATTATTGTTCTGTAAGAAACAACCAGCAGGATGATTTTAGAGAGGTCTGGAGAGACCCATATGAACTGATGCTGAGTGAAATGAGCAGAACCAGGAGATCTATGATCAATTCTGATGGACATGGTTCTCTTCAACAATGAGCTGATTCAAAGCAGTTCCTACTGTTCCGTGATGAAGAAAGCCATGTGCATTCAGAGAAAGGCCAGTGGGAACTGAGTATGGACCACAACATAGCATTCTAAAATTTTTCTTGATGCTTGCTTACATTTTGTTTTCCTTCTCAGGTTTTTTTTCTTTCTCTTTCTAGATCTGATTTTTCTTGTGCTGCAAGATAACTGTATAGATATGTATACATATATTGGATTTATCTATTTATTTTTTTAACATATTTAACATGGATTAGACTATCTGCCATCTAGGGGAGAGGGGATGGGGAAAGGAGGGAAAAATTTGGAACAAAAAGTTTTGCAAAGGTCAATGTAGAAAAATTACTCATATGTTCTGTAAATAAAAAACTTTAATGAAAAAAAGAGGGAAAAAAAGAGCCATGTCCATCAGGCCTTTCTGAAATCATCCTGCTGATCTTTGCTTACAGAACAATAATATTCCATAACATTCATATGCCATAACTTATTCAGCCATTCTACAACTGATGGACATCCACTCAGTTTTCCAGTTTCTTGCTACTACAAAAAAAGACAAGCCTCAATTTTCACACTTGTAATGGGCATAACGTATTTCACCGGGTTGATTGTGAAAATAATTTATTATTTTTGGACTAGATTTAAGGTAACATTTGTATAAAGAACTCCCTATGGAGAAATTCTATTCACCATTGCAGATCAATATCTGCTCTACAGGTTATGATTATAGAGAACTCACTGGGGCCTAAAAAGTTAAGTGGTCTGTCCAAAGTCACACAGAAGTAGATGAGTCACTTAGAAATTACTTAGAAGTAAATCTAGTTATTCTTGTTCCTTAGATAGGCTCTTTATCCACTATACCAAATGGCTATCAAAACAGCATAGCCAAATTTTGCCTCTCCATTTTTTATGATTTAATTGAATTTAAATAGAGGAAAATATATTGAAAAATATACTAAGGTGTTAGGGACTCAGGAGATTAGAGAGGAAAATGATTTTTTAATTGTTCTTCAGTGAACAACAATTTTTTTTACTTTTTCCAATATTTCTTCCTTTTGAAAGAAAATGAAAGCAAAACTTTTGTACCAAATATGCATAGTCAAGCAATTTAATATTAACCAAGAGTAAAAATATGTCATTCTAAAGACTAAGGCTATCACCTACTCTCTCAGTATAAAGTTCCTCCTGATTCTGTTCACTCCACTCTGCATCATTTCATACAGGTTCTTTAAAATCATCTCTTTCATTATTTCTTATATCAAAATAGTATCTCTTTAGTCATATGCCATAATTTGTTCAGCCATTTTTCAATAGATGATCAGTTCCTTAGTTTCAGTTCTTTGTCACTGCAAAAAGAACTGCTGTAAAACATTTTGGTACATGCAGGTCCTTTCCCTCTTTCTTTGGTCTCTTGAGGGGTGACCAAGGAGTAGTATTATTGGGTCAAAGAGCATGCACAATTTAGTGACTTGAGGTACATAGTTCCAAACTGCTTTCCAGAGTAGCTAGACCAATGTTCTAATTTGTTCTATATTTTATGTTCCAGCATCATGTTCTAAATTTAATGTAATCTGATTTTACTCTGCTGTCTTCTCTTCCCCTCTCCCAGACCTCTTCTTTCCTTTTAAATTCATTTTCATGATCTCTCTTTCTTTTTAGAATTAGTTTTGCTTATGGCCTCTCTTAATCTATCCTCCCTCTTATTTACCTCTCTTCTCTCTTCTCCATTTTTCCTGTTTTCCCATTGAGTTGAATTTGTATTTGTGTGTGTATGCATCCTGATTATGTGAGATAGTCTCTTTCCCCTTTTCTTCCTCTTTCTTCCCCAGTGTATTCCTTTTCCTCTCCTTTTTCTTTCTTTTCAAATCATCAAAACATAATAAAACTGGCCTAACTCCCTCTATGACCCTTTATGACATATATCATTTTCCCCAATTACAATTTATCCTTATATTGACTTTTCTGATTGTTTAGTTATGTTTCTCTTTAAATACATTGCAGGTCCTGTGTTTGTGTTTCAAAGTTTCTGCTCAGGTCTTTTCTTTTTTTATCAGGAATGCTTGAAAGTCCTCTATTTTATTAAAGAACCATTTCACCTCCTGCAGGATTATATTCAGTTTTGCTGGGTGAGAATTTCTTAGTGGCAAGGCTATATCTTTTGTTTTTTGGAATATTGTATTCCAAGTTCTCCACTCCTTTAAAGTGGTAGCTGCAAAATCATGTGTAATCCTGTATCTCTTTGGTACTTGACTTTTTTTTTTTCTTGCTTCTTGTAGCATTTTCTCCTTGACCTGGAAACTCTGGATTTAGGCTATGTTGTTCCTATGCATTTTCATTTTGAGATTTCTTGCAGGAGATAGTTAGTGGATTCTTTCTACTTTTATTTTGCCCTCTAGATCTGGGTGATTTGCTTTCATGATTTTTTTGAAAGATGATATTTAGTCTCTTTTTTAGGTTATGGTTTTTAAATGGTCTAATGATGCCTAAATTTTCTCCTATTGGTCTATTTTTCAAGACAGAGCTTTAAATTTTAATTTACTTTATAATTTCTTTTATTTTTTTCAGTATTTTGATTTTGTTCATTTTATTTCATGGAATCAAGAACTTTTGTTTATACTATTCTGATTTTAAAGGAATCTGTGACATCTATAAGATTTTGCACTCATATTAAACTTCTATCCTCCTTCTAAGTCTTTCTCTAAAGTTCTCATTTCTTTCTAGTTATTTCCTCTTCTACTCTCATTTCATTTATAAAATGATTTTTAATTCTTTTTTTTTTAAAAAGTTTTTTCATTTCTTCCAGGAATACTAGTTGACTGTGTCCAAGTTGCATTTTTTTTGAAGCTTTGTTTTACAGTGAAATTATCCTCTTCTAAGTGTATATCTTGGACATTGTTGGGATCATAAAAAAGTAGCCCTTTATCATGAGAGGTTTTTGGTTTATCTTTCAACCTTTATGAATTTGGAGTTTGTGTTAGAGTTAAGTTTTATGCACTTCTGGAAGCAATGTTTGGGTCTTATCTATCCCTAATTTATAATCTCTGGGGTCCTGCTGATGCTTTTCCCAGATTTTAAGTCTCTTTCTCCTCCTCCCAACCCAGATATCATATTCTTCAAGGATCTCAGAAGTTGGAAGCCTACAAGCTTTCAAGGGAACCACATAAGTCAAACTTAGGGCAAAGTTTAATTAATCTTGCTCTTAAGTTTTACACACTCCAGATCTGAATTGAGTCTGAGTTGACAACATTATAACCTTTTCCTAGTTGGAGCTCCAACAGGTTACTGCTAATCCTAGTCCCTGTCAACTAGATAGAAGACTGTGCAGGTTCACAGAGATGGAATTTTGGACTTGTCATTTGTCTGATCTCTCTGTTTTGGTTAGTCAGCTATAGACCTTAGGCCAAGTGGATGACTGAATCTCAGACTGTACTTTAGGGTTAAAGCCACACTGCTACTGCTTGATTCTGTTTCTGCTTTTTTTTTTTTTAACACAGACAGGATTTGGAACGCAAGGTTTTGTAAGGGTGAATACTGAAAATTATCTTTGCAGATATTTTTGGAAAATAAAAATCTATTGTAAAATTAAAAACAAAAAAACAAAAAACAAAACAGGCAAGTTTTTTCCAAGATGACTGCTCATTGTCCACAGTTTGCATCTAAGTAGAGGGACCCTCTTCAGTACACGCTGGATCTGTGACCTAATTCTGGGGTCAAGGCAACACAGCTTCAGGTTGGTTGGCTCCTATTCCTGCATAGCTTTAGACTCAGTCCCTCTTAAGATTGGCAACTGCTCTTTGCCCTGATATCCAGTCTCAGTTTCCATTTTAGCTCAGTGTTAAAATACTCTTTTCAACACCTTCCTGGATCAACCTCTCCTTAGCTCCTGCAGACCTTTATTTGTCTCCCTATGTTGATCTGGACTAGAAAAAATAATGACTTTATCTTTTAGATTTCCAGATCCCTATTCAAACTGGTACTCTTTTTAGTTCTTTAAAAAGTTGTCGAGAAAAACAAAATTATATTGCTTTCTCCTACTCTGTTATTTTTCCTAGTCCTTTACCTAGAATGTAGAATGCATTTGTGATGGTAGAATTTCAAGCACTGGAGAGAGGCCAGTAGAATGAATGCTTTGGGGGATTGTCTTGATGCCTTTCAAACCTTAGCATCACAACAAGCTCTGACTATCTTAGAATTAATGGCATGTACAATGCAAGAGTAGTTTAGATCTTTGGAAAGGGGTCCGGGATGGGAAGATGGGGGTTGTTTTGGTTTTATTGTATGTTTTGATTTAATATTTCCTGTTGTTGTTGTCATCTAAGAAACAGGTTTTTGGAGTCTTTGATTCTCTCCCAGAATAACAACCATATGGGGCCTCCTCTTCCACTGAACAATCTGTGCCTTTTGCAATGGACCAGTTTGTTTTCATTCCTCATTGAACCTTGACTCACTCCAAAAAATTTCATTTGTGTGGTTTGAGAAAGAGGGAGAGGGAGGGGAAGAAAGGAAGAAAATTATTTTGTTCATCTTTCAAGGATATGTTTAGATTTTCAAAGATATGGCCTCAGAAAAGAGCTGAGAACAGGAGGTATTGCTTTGAGAAGCAGAAGGGTCACTGGCACGATCCTGTGAAATCCATGCTTGGCTTGAGAAAGACATGTTTTGAGGTGTAAAAGGACTAGAGCATGTTTGTTTATCAACTTATCAGGGCCCAAGCCAGCTGCTTTTGTTCCTAGGGATTCCATGGATAAACTCCCTGGGCTTTTGAAAAGGGTGCCTTTAAAGAGACAGACACAGATGGAGAGAGAGAGAGAGAGAGAGAGAGAGAGAGAGAGAGAGAGAGAGAGAGAGAGAGAGAGAGAGAGAGAGAGAGAGAGAGAAAGTTAGGGTGTAATTATAAATATAAAGTTAAGAGAACAATACTAGGATCAGTGCATTGTGGGGAGTTTATGAGGAAGCAGTTCTTTGGCTCAATATGAGAGAATTTCCTAACGATTATTGTTGTCACAAAATATAATGAGATGTCTGGGGAGGTAATGAATTCCTTTCACTGATGGTCTTCAGATAAAGGTTAAGTTCTTAGTGGGATGTTACAAAGGAAGTTCATGCTGGTAATAGAGTGGGATGTAGTGGAGAGAGTAGTATCCTCGAAATCAAGAGCCCAGGTCCAGATTCCATCAGCATGAGCAAGTTACTTCATCATACCTCAGTTTATTCTTCTATAAAACATGGATAATACTTGTACTAGCTACTTCATGGAGTTGTTGAGGAAAGTGCTTTGTGGACCTTAAAGCATAGTACAAATATAAGTCGTTATTAAGATGAATATTGGACTCAGTGATTTCTATAATGGCTTCCAACTGTTTAAGTTTCTTTGACTCTGTGATTCTCTGAAATAATCCAGGGCTGGGTATATTCTCAGGATGTCCTTTTAGAGCAGTTTTTCTTCTGTGGGAAAACCAAGTTCTCAGAATTAATCAGTTAGGGCTTTTGGAGTTCTGGTTCTTATAAGCTGGTAACCCAAGTATAATAAGGAATATATTTAACAGGTTTAGAGTCAAGTAGAACTGGAATTAGAGAAGGGGTTTTAGGTAACCTGGACTTACACTGTGGGGGGATTTAGGCCAGCCCTCAGTCAGAACTCCCTCATACTAAAGGGTTGCTAAGTAGTGAAGCAGGTTTCTAAGGGAAACTGGAGATGAAAATACCATTTGTTCTGGAAAAGGCAAAGTGATGAATGGCTTTTATGACCTGGTATCTATGGTTCTGTTACCATTTACTGGAAACTGAGCTTTTCTCTCCCTGTGAGAAGTTCAAGGGAGGACATCCTGGCCAGGAAAGCTCCTAGGTTAGCTCTGTTTACCTTTAAAGTAACAGTGAGTTTCTTGCTAGGGCAAAGACCAAGCTAGGGCAAAGTGGAATGGAGATCATGCTGGTATCTGCTTCCTCCTTTGCCCTTACCAACCAGTTCTGCGGGCACTCGTGAGACCCATGTGTCATTCATGGGGAAGAGAATAGCCATATGATTAAATGCTCACACTCTGTCAAAACTGTGACAGTTATGAAATGCCTCAGCCACTAATGCAGGGAAGGGTGAGGAATGAGCAAAATGCCTTCAATATGCAAAAGACATTTGGAGGACCAGGAGGGAATGCTAATCCTAAGTGCCAAGACGGAGGAAAAGGGATTAGTGTTTGATTTATAGTCTGGCTGAGAGAAATTAACTAGGCAAAACCTGATCAGATTCCTTTAACTACAGATGTGTTTAAGGAATATGACTCAACAGAGTTGAGAATTTAGCTCCTACAACTATCTCCTTTCTCAGGTAGTGATAATTTATGTTAAAATCCTAAGATAAAACATTCTGGATCCCCATGTTCTAGATACCCCAATGTTATGATGTCCTAAGATAAGGCATTCTGGATTCCTATGTTCTAGATACTCCATTGTCATGACATCCATATTCAGATTTACAAAATCCTCTAGAAAATGGTGAAATTTTCCAAAACTAAGTTGTCCTTACTCTGAGACATCGAAAGAAGCCTCCCTACGTATTTTTAAGATCTAAGATTGACACCTCATCTACTTAGAATGGATTCTATTCTTTCTGGCAACACAGGAATGGACTAGGTATGTTTTCCATTCATGGAGTCCTTGAAATCTCTCATTTTAGCTCATTTAACCATTCCAGACATCATTGCCTAGAATCAGTCTTCAACAATTTTAGGATTTTTGATTTTGAAGAAATCAACAGGGGCAGCTAGGTGGCACAGTGGATAGAGCACCAGCCCTGAAGTCAGGAGAACCTGAGTTTAAATCTGGTCTCAGACACTTAACATTCCCTAGCTGTGTGAGCCTGGGCAAGTCACTTAACCTCAATTGCCTCAGCAAAAAGAAAAAAGAAAAAAAAAAGAAAAGAAAAGAAATCAACATATCCAACCATCATCTAATTTTACAGATCAGGAACATAAGGCCCCAAGGCCATAAGTGAGATTGCAAAAGTCACACAGGTAGAGTTGCAGAGCTGGTAATTTAGGTAGCTAACTGGCATAGTAGATAAAGCACTGGACTAGTAGTTAGGAAGTTCTGGGTTCAAATCTAGTCTCCTTGAGCAAGTCACTTAAGTAAATTCCTTCAGTTTTATTTTTTTTTCCTCTTCTGAAAAATGAGGGTAATAATAGCACCTGCCTCTCAGGGTTGTTGTGAGAATCAAATAAGATAATATTTGTAAGGAGTTTTTCAAAACGTCTACGTTAGCTATTATTAATGTCAATTAAAAAAACAAAAACAAAACCCAGGTCTTTTGCTTCTAAGTTCAGTGCTCTTTCCACTAGTCAATGATCAGATTGCCAAAGCTGATAAGAAAAGAAAGTGAAAAATGTTGGAGGATCTGTGTAAAAACAGGTACACTGAGCATGTTGGTGGAGCTATGAATCTAGCCAACCATTCTAGAAAGTAGTTTAGAATTGTCCCTTCAGTTACTAAAGTGTACATCACCTTTGACTCAACAATATGCTTACTCTTATACTTCACAGAGATCAAAAAAAGCAGAAAAGGTGCTATGTGTACAAAAATCTTTCTAGCATTTCTCTTTGTACTGACAAGGAATTGAAAACTGAATGGGGAACCCATTATTTGGGAAACTGCTGAACAAAAAATAGTATATAAATGTAATGGAATGCTGTTTACTGTAAGTTATGCAAGAGATGGTTTCAGTGGAACCTAGAATAACATATGAACTTATGCATAATGAAATGAGCAGGAGAACTAGAATAATATCAACATTATAAAAATTAATAATTCTCAAAAACTTAAGAGCTATAATCAATATAATGATTGATCAGGAATCCAGACAATCAATGTTAAAGAATATTACCTACTTTCTGACAGAGAAGTAACGGACTAATATGCAGCAAGAAATATTTTTGAATATAGCCTATTAGCTATGGGGAATTTGTTTTGCTTGATTATACTTATATGCTTATAAAATATTATATTTAAAAGTTTTGTATTTCTTTTGGGGGGAGAGGGAGGAAAATTTTTTTAAAAATCAAATTTAATACATTTTTATAAATACCATTTACATAACAGAACTGAACAGGAATATATCTATATTTAAGTATAGATGTATTAATATAGAAAATGGTTGTTAGTTGGTAATTAAAATCATAATTTAAAACAATTAAAGGTAGTTGGTTATGGATTATGAAAGGCTTTTATATTTGATCCTAGAGTCAATAGGAACCATTAGGTTTAAGTCAGACATTCGTTTTAGGAGATCACTTTTACAAGTATGGGGAAGATGGATTGAGAAGGATATTTGAGGTGAGTAGACCAGTTCGGAGGTTATTTATTATAGAAGGTGAGAGATGAGTTGAAGAAAAAAGGTTTCTGTCAATCTTAGGCTGAAGGTCATAGACCTTGCTGAAAGAGTATAGTTGTAACACTACGATGATCTAGTTGAAGAAGGCAAAATACCAGCCATTTGAGCCAATGACTAAAAGTGATAGAAAACTTTGGCTGCCCTTTGAAGAGTGACTCCAAGAAATCCAATGGATTGACTCATTAAGCAGAGATTCTGAGTCCAGTGGCTAAATGATTTGCCTGGCCCAATTCAGCAGCAGTCCATAAAGTATTACCATAACTATTTTTGCTTATATGGAAGTTTCCTTCTCTCTCTCCTCCTTAAGAATATATGTATAATAGTGGTATTGCTCTGTATAAGGATATGTATAATTTAATGTCTTTTTAAAATAATTTTAGTGACCAATTTTCAAGCACCTGAAAAACTCTGATCTTTAAATTAAGAGTGGATTTGGGGGTCTGGTTCTGCATTTTCTATATGCAAATTCTATATGAAAATTACCTTATTTTTATTAGCCTCCATTTCCTTATCTGTCTATGATAGTCTTTCTAAGACAGAAAGCTGAGAAAAACCCTTTAGATTAATTACCTTGCAGAAAGCATCCTGCTACTTATTTTATATCATCACAATAAAGTCAAATTATACCTATACTCTCCAAGTATATCCCCACCAAAGATACAATTCTCAAGAGTTAAAGTTATCAATCCTGCTACTTATGGAGAGTTGATGATATTTCCTTTAATATTTGAAGGTGATCAGTATTATTTTACATTCAGGACAAGTAAAGTTATTGCCCTCTGTGATGGATCAGTTGTTCTGCTGCTGGGCTGGGTTTTCTCCTTGCATGGTGTTTCTACATGGTGAATTGATCCTTTGTTGGGCTGGTCCAAGGACTTCACTGGGTCATCACTGGGCTTGGCCACTACTGAACTCAACTTACCAGTTTGTTTGGCTGTTGGGCACTGAATACCTCCAGACTATTCAGGAAAGGTCCCTTAGCCCCTTGGCGGTAGCTTCCAAGGTGAAGCATTTTCAAGCACTGGATTCTTCTTAGACCTTGTTATCTCTTCCTGTCAGAGTAATCTATGGGATTCCCTGGACTTTGATGGTTATTTTTAGTCTTCTACTACCTCCAATCTCTGGTCCATCTAGCTAGGATTATACTTTCTGTAGCTGGAAAGCTGGAAACTTTTGGCAAAAGCCATAATGCTTAGTCTGCATTGACAGAATTCTTCCCTTCCCTTTAACTGGGTCTGAGATCTAGGGTTTTATTATCTCCATGATCCTGATTTAGAGACTTTTCTCAGTTTTGAACTCTATCTTTACTTAAGGTACTCAACCCACTAACATTTCCTAGATTTCTATTGGTAGTCAAGCAGATGAGTAACTTAAGGACAAAATGTAGTGGAGGGATTTACACCCTGAGGCAAATTCATCCTTTGTTGGCCTCTTCATGTGCAGTTGAATTTTAGACCCTTTCTAAGATAAGGGTCTGCTTCTGGGAGCAAAACACCTTCAAGCCTTAGCTTCTTCAACTGTAAAATAAAGATAATAATCTCTGTAGTCCCTACTTCAAGGGATTGTTGTCAGGAGTAAAAGAGGTGATATTTATAAAGTGCTCCGCAGACCTTAAAATTTATATAAATGTCAGCTATTATTACTGATGGTGGGGCCTCCAATGGGGAAATCAGGGAAAAAGAAAGCTTTGGTACTTGGCACATACCTTGCCTACTTCTTGATTTTGCTACGGTCTTAAGGCAAGCGTATCGGTTTCACAAGTAAAATTGACATGACCAGAATAACTGCAGATGCTGTTTCTAATCATATCTTTATTTAATCTGCTCTTAATCTAACTCAGCCTTCAGTGGCACTACCCCTGGGCAGTTAAGGCTTTGTCCTGGATTTAGCTTGTAGTGGATTCAGGGCTAAGGCAGGGGGGTGGAACCTAAACCTTATTTGCCAATGTCAATTTGGGTAAAGTGCAAATTTTATTCCACTCTTTGCCTGTTCTGTTCTAAATGGAAACATTTCTCTAGATGTTAATCCAAGATATAGTCTTGGCTCTTGGTATTTTCCCTTTCAGCACACAACAGGGAATAGAGACAGCCCTGAGCCATGTGGAGAAATGCACACACATTCTTAGGAGAAAGTTCATCAAACTTCTTAAATAGTGGTCACTCTTGGGCTAAGCTTTGTATTAGCTAAGTATTGTATTGTACAAGATAAGCTTGTATTAAGCTTTGTATCATGAGGAAATGTAGCACCCATAAAATGAAGCATATGCCATATCAGGACCATGTATTTTATGAGGAAGATATTGTTGGTGTTCAGTTATTTCAGTCATGTCTGATTCTTCATCACCCCATTTGTGGTTTTCTTAGCAAAGATACTGGATTGATTTGCCCTTTCTTTTTCCAGTGGATTAAGTAGTAAGTATCTGAGGTCAGATTTGAACTTGGGTCTTCCTGAGGATGTATGGATTAAATTTTCTAAAACACAATTTTCATCATGTCACTTTTTGCATCTAGCCCTCCATGACTCTCCATTGCCTAGGGAATACAGTTCACACAGACAAAATGTAATTTGGCCCCAACCTAGCTTTCAAACCTTCTCTTTACTATTCCCTAACATGAGCTTTCTCATTCAGTAGTTTTGTTTCACCTGAGTGAATGCTCATCAGTTGGCTAAATAAGTTATGGTATATAAATGTTATGGAATATTATTGTTCTATAAGAAAAATCAGCAGGATGGTTTTAGAGAGGCCTGGAGAGACTTACATGAACTGATGCTGAGTGAAATGAGCAGAACCAGGAGATCATTGTCTACGGCAACAATATTATATGATGATCGATTCGAATGGACATGACTCTTTCCAACTATGAGATGATTGAGGCCAGTTTCAATGATTTTGTGATGAAGAGAGCCATCTATACTCAGAAAACTGTAGGAACTGAGTGTGGACCAAAACATAACATTCTCACTCTTTTTGTTGTTCTTTGTTTGCATTTTGTTTTCTTATTCATTTTCTTTCCTTTTTGATCTGATCTTTGTGAAGCAAGATAATTGCACAAATGTGTTTACATATATTAGATTTGACATATTTTAACATGTGTAACATATATTGGATTACTTTCCATGGGGGGGAGAAGGGGAAAATTTGGAATACAAGGCAATGCAAGGACCAATGTTGAAAAGTTATCCATGCATATGTGTTGAAAATAAAAAGCTTTAATAAAAAAAAGTAGTTCTGTTTCACTTAATATTTGCTCACATTTGTGGCTAGGAATAGAGACATTACAAATGGCCTCATGGAGGTATGATTAAAGACTGATTCCATTCTGCTAGAAAGGGCCATAAGGGGTCCAGATTGCTAGTTTGTACCAGGTTCTGAAGTAGATATGGTCAACTAGATTTTCAGAGAAAATCCAGTGATCTTAGGAGTACTAGTATTTAGATCTGGCTGTACAAATGATGTTATGTATCATTAGTCAGAAATGCATGAAAAAGAAGATCCTCTAGGTACATTCTCCTGGAATCACTTCCATGACTGGACATTTCTCAGGTATTTCAGAATAGATTCTTGAAGGTGAGTTGGTCCTGAGTGTATGAGGGAATAGAGTCTTTTGCTAATATTATAGTATAAGGTGTCCTCTCATTTATAATAGAAATTGCCAGATAAATTGTGATACTCACCATGGTTTCTTTGTACTTGAATATCTTCTTTCTTGGCTATTTGCCTTTTTTCATTAAGTAAAGAAACTTTTGATTTTAGCCCTGAGATTCCTGGGAATTTTTCTTTTTGGATATTTTTCAGGAGGTGAATGATATTGGGTCTTAGTGCAAATTACATGGAGTGGTTTCAACTTTGTATAGGCAATAGTAATAATAAGCTCTGGACAGATGTGATATCTGAAGTGGCAACTTTCTCATCCCCAACAGTTTCTATGATGAATTAGGACTCAAGAAGATGCCAAGGGTGTTTGTGGCTGATGGACCCCTAACGTTGTGTTTACAGCAACCAAATCCTATATTCTACCTATTTTCAAGGTCTTATTCAACTGCTGCCTCCTCTTTGAATTCTGTATAGTTATTGCTTTCCTCTCTTCACATCACATCTGTCGCACCATCCAGTCAAGTTCTAAGTCACCTTAAATGGCATTCAAATGTCATTCTTTGTGCCAGGTACTATACTAAGTGCTGGTCATTCATTTGGAATTAACATAGACTGCCTTGTACAGTTAGTAAAATTTTCACATGTACATGTTCCATCTATTCAACTCAATTTTAACTTTCTTAGAGGTCAGAGACTTTTTCTTTACCTCCATCATCTCCTTCATCTATATCATTCACCTCCTGAAAGATACCCAAAAGAAAAATTCCCAAGAATGTCAGAGCTAAAACCCAAAGTTTCTATTCTTTTTTTGTATTAGAACTTTATTTTTTATTTGCATAACATATGTATGGGTAGTTCCTCAGCATTGATCTTTACAAAGCTTTCCATTACAAATTTTACCCCCAGTCCCCACCCCTCCCCTAGATGGCAGGAAGTCCACTACATGTTAATTATGTTAAAATACTTGACAATTTGAATATATGTATACATATTGCCACACTTATCATTGTTATGCAAGAAAAATCATATCTACAAGAAAGAAAAATCAGATAAAGGAAACACACTGCAAGCAAACATCAATCGAGGGCATGAAAATGTTATGTTGTGGTCCACATTTCACATCCCTCTCTCTGGGTGTATATGGCTTTCTTCAGTGAACAATTGGAAGTGGTTTGAAATATTTCATTGTTGAAGAGAGCCATGACCATCATTTTGATCATCATATAGTCTTGTTGCCGTGTATAATGATCTCCTGATTCTGCTCATTTCACTCAGCATCAGTTCATGTAAGTCTCTCCAGGCCTCTCTGAAATCGTCCTGCTGGTCGTTTCTTACAGAACAATAATATTCCATAATATTCATATACCATAATTTATTCAGCCATTCTCCAATTGATGGGCATCTATTCAGTTTCCAGTTTCTAGCCACTACAAAAAGGGCTGCCACAAACATTCTTGCACATGTGGGTCCCTTTCCTTCCTTTATGATTTCCAAAAGTTTCTATTCTTAATGAAAAAAGCCAAATAGCAAGGAAAGAAGATTCTGAAGTATAAAGGAACTATGGTCGGGATCATAATATATCTGGCAGCTTCTATTATAAATGAGAGGAGATTTTATGCTATAATATTAGCAAAAGATATAGGCTAAGGGGGCAGCTAGGTAGTGCAGTAGATAGAGGACCAGCCTTGAAGTCAGGAGGACCTGAGTTCAAATTTGGCCTCAGACACTTAATACTTCCTAGCTGTGTGACCCTGGGCAAGCCCCAATTGCCTCAGCAAAAACAAAAAAAGAAAAAAGAAAGAAAAAAAAAGATATAGGCTAATAACCAAGAATAACTTACCCTGAAAAACTGAGCATAATCCTATGGGGGGGAGGAAATGGACTTTTATTGGAATATTTAGATAGCTTACATATATTAAGATTATATTATATTAATCCTATGGCATTTGAGTGAAACTGATAGACCAGTGGATAAGATTATAGATATCCAATTTGGTTCCTCATTATAGGTAAGGTAACTGAGGCCTAGAAATAGGAAATGATTTACCTAAGATCATATAGGTAGTAAATGGAAGAACTAGGACTCAATTTTGGGTCCTCTGATGCTGAACCTAACACTCTTTCAATTGCCCACTTTCATGATGTTTTCCATGACATCTGTATGGACATAGTTTTCTTCACATATGATTAAAATGGACATTTCTACAGAGAGATGGATAGGTAAGCTGGATCATGTCAGAATTTCATGTCAGGCCCATTGATCCTTAATATGTGAAAGTGTGGCAATGTGTGATTATTTTGATTAATGTTCTATAAACAAAAAAGAGTATACTAATCCCTTCCATATAGCAAGGGTTAAGGGTACAGTGCTGCCTTAATCTGGAAAATCTACATAAAACTTTTTGGTTCTCTTTTCATACCAGAAAAGAAACCTGAATTATTATAGGATTAAAAGAGAAAATATGTTGATATTGTTCATATATTTTATGCATTTCTGAGTTTCTAAACTTTTCCTGTGTTATCTATTAGCCTTCACATGTCTGTAGCATCCACAAAACTCCAAATTCTCATTTAATTTCTTATGCCATCCATGATGTGGAAGGAATAATTATATTCAGCTTATGTTTGTAGATGAGGGAAATTATTTAGGAAGGCAAGTGAAAGATTTGGTGTCTTGATTAATTTTTACTAATGCTAAGCTGACTTCTGCCTCACCTTTTATGGATGAGATGACTATCACAAGTGGATTTTGCACATGTGTGACAAAGAGAAGCTTCTTTGGCTTCTTATTTTAAAGCAACTCTAGATTCCAGAAATTATTAGATCAAAGGAGAGCCCAGGCAGCTATGGAGAAGATCAGGAAAGAGAAGGGGTTAAGGGTGGAGAAGCCCTGAATCAGAGAATTGTTGGGGCTGCTGTATGCACTCAGCTGAGATCTGGTTAAAGGAGCAGATCAGCTGGGAATCTGACACAGTGCTTAGAGCAGAGCCAGGGGATCAGGTCTTGGCAGGGATGGGACTAGAATAAAGCAAGAAGGACTTTTCCCTAGAGTCCCAAATTTAGAAGGTGTTGACAGCACTTGTAATAATTCTTCAGAACTCTAGAAACAATAGAGCTTAGCACCTGGTTAGCAAGAATAATTAGTCAAAACAGGAGGAGACCAATAGCTTGCTCCCTACTGCCAGCAATCCCTTGCATGTGGCAACAGCCACAGCAGCCTTGCCTGGTCTTCCAGTCTGTCCATTTTGCTCCTTCTGGCATCAGGTTCCTGAACTTCAGTTGCAGTTACCTTAGGTAGAGTTTGCAGTGTTTGTCCTGCACAAATATATTCCTTGTTACAGCTCTGGGTCTTAGGGTGACCTTAAAAAATAATACTAACTCATATACCCTTGAAGGTTCACATTTTCCTCACAACCTTGTGTGGTAGAAAATGCAAGTGTTATTATTGCCATTTGACAAATGGAACTGAAACTTTGGGATGTAAAGATGAGCCCAGTCCAAGAATAAACCTTGGAGCCAAATTCAAATTGTGACTCCAAAGTCAATCCTCTTTCCTTTGTACCTTGCCTGGTGAGTTAGGGATGTTTACCTTTTATGTCCCTTGGCTTTCCTTTCTTCCCACACCGGTTTTAATTAGCCTGCCTTTTCCCAAGAGCCAATGCCCTCATTTGGTTCCAGCTCTGTTCTTTTACAAGGACAGTGGCAAGATAAATTAACTCATTCTAAGGCATTAAACCTTAATGGTAGTTAATATATCACCCCCTCCAGGAACATGTTGGCTTTTAAAGGAAGGCGATTTTTATCCCATAGGAAAGGATTATAGTGGAAATCTCTTTTGACTAGATGTTAGGAGACAGGTTCTAGTCCTGCCCTACCACTAATAATAACAACAATAAGGTTAATATTGTTATTATGTTGTTATAATATATCATGTTATATGTGTTACATATGTAATATATAACATGTAACACACATAACATGTAACAATGTACATTATATATCATGGATTGTTATTATGTATCATAATAGTGTTACAATAATATAATAATAGCTTTTTAAGGTTTGCCAATTATCTTATATTCACATTATCTCATTTAGTTCTCATGACAACTCCATGATGAATCCATTATTAGGTTCCACAGGTGTATTATCTCCATTTTAGAGATGAAAACACTGAAGGTCATCCCGGTTAAATAACTTGTCCATGATCTCATATTTAGTAAATGTAGTTATTTCATGTGGCTATTTTAGCAGGTCACTCAATCTCTCTGGGCCCAAATTCCTCTATAATACCTCTTGCAGCTATCCCCTTCTTTCTACCTACAGCACTGCTACTCCAATTCTGTTCCTCATCCCCTTTCACTTAAATTATTGAAATAGGTTCATAATAGGACTGCCTGCTTCTGACCTCTCCTTTCTCCCATCCCTCCCTCCCTGTGGACATTATAAAAGTGAACTTCTGAAGGCATGGGAATGAGCCTGTCACTCCTGCCTTTCTCAGGAAGCTTCAGTGACATTGATAGAAAATACAACCTCTCAGTTTGGCACCTTACGTCCTTCACAATCTGGCTCCAAGCTAGTTTTCTAAATTGATTTCACATTCTTGATGTTCCCGGTACATGACATTCCATCTCCTGTCTACGCTTTTGCATAGCTTTCCTGCTAGACCAGGAATGCTCTCTGACCTTAAATTCTGCCTTTGTGAATCCCCAGGTCCCTTCAAGGTTCAGCTCCAGGGCCACTTCCCATGAGAGATTCTTCCCAATTATACCTCTTGTCAGTGTGGCCCTCTTCCCATTATTTTTTAATTTCCTGTGGGCCTTGTCTGCCTCTTTGTGACCCTATTTGGAGTTTTCTTGGCAAAGATACTGGAGTGATTTGCCATTTCCTTCTCCAGCTCATTTTACTAATGAGAAAACTGAGGCAAATAGGGTTAAGTGACTTGCTCAAGGTCTGGGACTGATTTTGAATTGAGGTCTTCCTGATGTTGAGCCCGGCACTCCATCTAGTTAGCTGCCCGGACAATACAAAGGGCTAAATAAATACTTAATAACTGATCGAGTTTGTAAGAGTATCTGTGTATATGGCATTCTCATTCCCATATTCACATTATAAATCCCTTGAGGGCACAGCACCTGACACATAGTAGGTACTTAATAAATCTCCATCTAGCATCAGGAGGACTTGAGTTCAAATCTGGCCTCAGACACTTAACACTTCGAAGCTGTGTGATCCTGGGCAAGCCACTTAACCCCAATTGCCTCTGCCATAAATAAGTAAAATAAAATAAAATAAAATAAATCTCCATCTATTAAGTGAGACCATTATACTAAATCTGTCTGAAGTTTCTGCCGTTTCCAAGATTCTGATATCTGAGCATTGTTAACTCAGGGAATTTAACTGCCCTCCATGAGGTTCTAGGCCTTTCTTGAAATATCTCATCAGCATATCTACTGAAACATAAATCCTTCAGGACCATTTTTCTTTCCACAGATATTGATCATGGGACCCAGAACTCAAGAGGACCATACAATCAGCTAGTTTCCTAAGCCCCTCACTTTATTGATGAGGAAAATGAGACCTAGAAAGAAAGACCTAGACTTGGCACTGAGCTCTCTGACATCCCCCCCCCCTATTGCATAGGGTTTCTAAGGCTCTTTTGCTGCATTCCTAGTTCCCTGATCTCAGAGAGATTGGTTGGGTCACCTAACCCCTTCAACATGAGGTAACAGCATTGGCTCAGGTCTCATTCTTGGTTTATCAATTCTGGGTGTTCCCTCTCCTTTTCTGACTTCCATGACAATAGACTCATTTGTAAGAATTTTTTCTTGTTGGTCCATGAGAAAATAAAGCCACTAGGAATTAGTCAAATTTTGGGATGCCTTCTAGGTACTGATAAATATACAATGTTACATACACCAAATATACAATTATATACAGTGAATATACAGTATCAAATACAATAAACATCCAAGCTTCCCATAGAAGGTTTTATCCATAATGAATCTCCATTGCAGCTCCTACTTTTTTATGTAATTCAGAGCACTCAATGTCCGTAGTGAATCTTATAGTCTTTTTTTTTTTTAAAGAAAATTTATGTTTTCCCATTGGCCCAACTGGTCCTAATCTTTCATAAAGATCTGTATATCTGTGCAAATGTGGTGAGCTCTGGATTTACCAGAGAGAAAAAGAGAGGGGGGGGAGGGACTGTTACATCTCCCTCTCTGGGACAAGGATTCTTCTCTAATTGGATTGGTTCAAGTCCCACTTCTGATGTGCTTGTCCCCACAATTAGCCACCAGTGACTAGTTTCCTTTAATTTAAACACATTAACTTTTACAAAGAGATTTCTTCCAAGAAATACCAGGGACACAATTACAAACATTTCTCTCCTATTGTATTCTCCCCAGTATTACCTCCTCTAGGAGAGTGGACTCAGACCTAACATAGCTTCTACACAGCATTTCACGTTCAATAAGTTCACTTTCAAATGCAGCATAGTCAATGGACAGATGAATCTGCATCTTAGCTATGGCTGGATTGGGTCAAGCAGGTCATCCTTTACATCACTTTGATTGGTCTGACTTGTGGCAAATCCCAGCATGAGCTCCAAGTCTTAGATTCTGAAGATTTTGTTCTTCTGACCTTTTAAAGCTCACAAGGTCTCATCTATCTCCAGTCTTCATCACCTAAAATAGGAGAGCATCTAGGGTAAAGAGGTGAAGAACAGAGATCTGTATTCATAGGCCATATGAGGATTAGAAGGTGATCAGGACTTCTCCTTTTGGGACATTTCTCTCCAAGCTGAAGCCAATAACCAGACGCTGGATGACTAATGTTGTTAGGTTGCCCAGTGGGCAGAATGCTGGACCTGGAATCAGAAATACTTGATGAGGTCAAATCCAGCCGCAGATCTTTACCAACTGTGTGACTATGGGAAAATCACCTAACTTCTATCAGCCTCAATTTCCTCATCTATAAAATGGGTTTAATAATACCTCCCAAGGTGGTTGTGAGGATCAAATGAGATAATATTTATAAAGTGCTTTACAATCTTAAAGTGCTATTGCAAACATTTGTTTGAATTTCCACATATGTTCCAAACTGGGGCATTCTGAGGAATTGAATTGAAGAGTTTTGGTGGGGGAGTGGGGTACCGTGCAAAAAAAAAATAAGGCTAGAGGATGGAATGCTAATATAGAGGGCAAACCTAGATGAAATCCTAGAATGTGTAGGGGAAGAAGGGGATGGAAAAGGAAAAGGAATGTAAATGTGTTGGGGTGACTTCCAAGTCATTGGTGAGGATAGGAGCCCCTCCCCCCCAAAAAAGAGAGAAGAAAAGAAAAAGCATTTATTAAACACCTACTATGTGCCAGACACAATGCTAAGTGCTTTACAAATATGATCTCAGTTGAAACTTAGAACAAAAGAAATAGTAAGGATACAAAGACAAAATGAAATTTTGCCATTATTACTATTTTCCCTCTAAAATGTTAATGTAGAATTATATATCAAATATAGTCATTACATATAACATTTTTTTAGCATTAAGAGAGACTCAATTTCCTCTCTTTTACTTTAAAATTCTCCAATCTCCTTTTTTCTTGAAAATATTCCATATCTGGCTCCTCTTCCCCTAAGCTTTAGGTCAGCACATATGAATTCCCGTCAATTTATGCCAAATCCAATATTCTGTGACCTAACAAAGTTTTTAATTGTGGGGTGGGGAACAGGGAGGGAAGAATAGTTTCTGATATTCCTAGCCATATCTTTGGATACTTAATGACTGGTGAAGTTGGAAAACATAAGTGACTCATTTTAGAGCTGTTTAACTGCCTTTATTTGCATTTACAGCTTCTTAGAAAGGAAAGGCAGATTTGGGCCACTTAATGCTATTAAACCTCATTTGAAGTGTTTGCTGGGTACTGATACCTGGTCATAGCTATTATTATGAATTCATTTGCCTGGGGCCGGGAATAGTTGAGGGAAGGTGGGGAAAATGAGCTGGAGATGGCAGTAGCAGTGTCTACATAGAGTCCAATCAAATTCAGTCACAAATTGTTTTAAGAAAATGACACACTGTCCCCAGGTAGGTGGGCTGTGATGTTACCATAGTGGATATTTGGAGGCAAAAGGGGGCTTTGGGAGAGGGGCCCACTGTAAAGGCAACATAGATGTGGCAGCCCAGGGATAGTTGTACCACTTAGGAATTTCACCCAGGTCTTGAGGTTAGGTGTAGAGATGGCGGTTCATTAAAAGAGGAAGCATCCCACCGGTCAATTCCACTCACAATAGCAACAACACCCCAGGAATCCTGTCCTACTCAGAGCTTTGTACCTGTCTACCAGAACTTTTAGTTGTTTTGAAAATGTTATTTAGAGGATTATAAGGAATAATAATGGGATCCCAAACGAAGTCCAGGTGTCCTGAGTATGGGGCCTTTATTGAACCATTTTCACCTTTTTTCCTCTATCCACCTTTTCTTATGACAAATAGAAAGTTTTGAAGAAATCTGAAGGGAGCTATATAACAGCAGTGATTTTGGAGATCTTTTTTAGTCTTTAGTTTGTCTTTTGTACAAACTTTAGGTTCTTTGGTTAGGACAATGATTTCCAAACTTTTTGAATTAGCAGTACAAATATTTTGAGTATGTACTCTTCACATGTGTATTTATTTATAAATTATGTACCCATGCCAATAATTGTATATCTTATTAAATTTATACAAAAATATGAATTCAGAAGTATGAGATAGAGATAAAATAATATTTAATCCATGAGTTAATAGTGAACTATTGGAGTTCATTGAGTAGAGTAACTATGCTAGATCCATGCTTTAGGAAAATCTACTTTGTCAGGAGAGGGGAAAAACTTGAGTCAGAGAAACCAATTAGGAAAATCTGTCACTATCTTTCATATCTACCCATTCTGCTCAATACATTGTCCCATAGGGAGAAGACTTGGGTCTTACTCATGGACTCCCCTCTGAGGGGCATATACCTCAGCCATAAGACAATGTGGAAGCAGGGAGACAGGTAGTCAATGGAAGCCTTTCCCAGGGGCATCTGAGCAGCTGCTGCTATGGATTCCTAAGTAGAAGTTAGGATATAATTAGGCTATAAATGCCCTAAAGGGAGACTAGTGGTGCTGAAGTGGGGAGGTTGGGAACTAACACAATGGAAGGAGAGATTAAAGAGGGAGATTAATAGAAAGTGTGGTTGTGCTGGAGGCATGTCCCATGATTAATTTTAATGGCTTGGCCATCATGAGGATAGTGGATTGTGACCCATCTTCCTATTCTCTGGTTGAAAATATATCTTGAGATCAAAACATAGCACCTATTTTGAAGGCTAGGTGACTACCCTCAAGTTTAAAACAACACAATACCCTATTAAGAAAATATTTCCCATAATGGGAGTGCTTGGGATTCATTTTTTGAGTTGATTTCTCTTGAAATGCAAATACCCCTGAAAGGGTAACATTTAGCAGTCTCTAAATCCTCCTCCTCTTTTTACCCTCACACAATTGCTAAATTTTATCAATTCTGCCTCTACAAAATCTCTGATCTATTTACTTCTCTTCTAGACACTCCTCATCTGGACTTTTGCAACAACTCTTAACTGGTCTCATTCTCCCCTCATTCTGGCAAATAATATTCCTTATATACAGATCTGAGTCTATTGCTCCCTACTCAAGAATCTTCATTGACTTTCTGTTTTCTCTTGAATAAAAATCCAAACATTATTGCTTGACATTTAAAATCCTCCACAGTTTAGTTTCAGCCTAATGATAATTTTTTAAAATTACATAGCATTCTAAGTTTTGCTAAGTGCTTTACAGCTATTATTTCCTTTGATCTCCTCTTAGCCCCATTTTATAGGTGAGGAAACTGAGGCTAAGATTTGCAGTGCTTTACCTCTATTATCTCATTTGATCACCTCTTAGCCCCATTTTAGAGCAAGGCTTAACTGAGGTTAAGTGACTGGCCTCAGGCTGCATAGCTAATGTGTGTGAAGCTTTTCCTTCCAGACTAATTTCATAATACTCCCCTTCATGCACGCTATGTTCCAGCCGAACTGGCCTATTTGCTGTTTCTGGAACTTGGCATTCTGTCTCCTGCCTGTGTATCTTTACACATTTTTTTTTCCATGCCTAGAATTCTTTTTCCATGCCCTCCTCATCTCCCCCCTTTTCAAATCCATAGCTTCCTTCAAGGCTCATCTCAGATATGCCTTCCTTTGAGAAGCCTTTCCTAATTCTCCCAGTAATTGAATTCTCTCTCTCTACAAAATGTCCTATTTTTTGTTGTTTACATGTTATAGTCCTGGGCTTTGAATTGTCCTCCCACAGCCTCCTGGTCTTGGTCTGAGGAACAGCTAGAGAACCTAGCATTTCTTTAAAGAAAAAAAGAAAAGAAAATGTGAGAGGGTATGTTTGCCCTTCCTAATAAAGAAATGAATATATTTTGGGGATGCATTTCCTTTTTCCATGATTAATGAAAAACATACAGGGTTGGAGGAAGTAAAGCAAAATTCTCCCCCCCCCCCCGAAAATTGGTCCCGTCTGGTGAAAGTTAGAATCTTTCAAATTTAAAGGCTTGATTTACTATTCAGTTTAAATTTTCTTTTGGACATTTCTTCTTTAAGGGTCAGATAATTTCACCTGATGTTGAGGGATAGGTTGTTGTTTCCTTACAGGTTGGGCAGTGTGTTGGGGGGTTACAGAAGTAACCTACACCCAAACTTTAAGAAGAACCATTGAGAAGGGACCCTCCCATCAAATACATTTCTAGTTTTGGGAAACTTGTTATAAATTCCTGGGAGAGAGATAGCTGAGAGTGGGCTCACACTAAATCCAAGGAGCTGGGTTGTATTATAGGGAAAGCAGGTGCTATTCATTATGGCAGCTGCATGGATGCTGCAGAGAATTTCAAGTCAGAACATGTGAACTTGAATAGCTTACATACCCTTATTGAGCCTCAATTTCCTTATCTATAAACTGAGCAGGTTGAATCAAATGATCCCTTCTAATTTTAAATCTTTTCTTCCATGATTCCCACTGCCTCAACTTCATTTTTGATGATATCATGAAAATGAGATACAACCCTCTGCTTTCTATTCTCAAGGCACTCTTATTGACAATGGATATTCCATTTTGGCTGTAATTAGGGAGAGTCTCTTGGGTATCTGAGACCCCATCAGCCTTTACCTAGATTTACTCTTAAGCCACCTAATGATTGTTTCTTGGGAGCTATAACCAGCAGTTCGCATCCTTGTGTAGTTTGGGTTTAATTTCAGAGATTTCTTTTTCTTCATCTCCCTAGAGGAATAACAGTGGAAGCAGCCTGCCCATTGCTTCTTAATAGCAACTGGCCTAGTTTTTGTTACTTTCCTTTGACAATTAACACCTCTAGTACTCCATGATCCTTACCTTCAGACTTCATTTGGAACTCTAATGAAGAAAGCCTTTATTCTCGTTGGATCTTTTCCATCATTCCTGGCCCTATATCTCATACCGTTTCTGGGTACTCAGCTGAGCCCTTGTGCCAAGTGTCTCCGGTGACCATATCAGGACATCCAGAGGGTTTTTTTCTCTCTGGTTGCCTTCTGTGCCTAACGAAAGGGAGCCCATTCCTTCCCTTGCCACAAATGGATTTGTTTCCTCTGATGCTTCTCTACTGCATGTTAACACTTAATTATTGGAACTGGTTCTGTTACCTCTGGACAGAGAGCAGAGCTCAGGGACTTGGCAGATGTTAGATTTGATGTACAATCCACTTTTAATCTAATCATAATGGAAGTGTCTAAATATTGTTATAGCTCTTACTTTGGGTGTTGGACAAATCAATACATTTTGAAACACAGAAACAGTGAAGCACAGAGTTGTTGGCAGCCTGGCATGTCTTATGGTTGGGATAAGAGGAGAGCAAAAAAGTGAGATTACAAAGGTTTCTACTGCCAGGAGAACTTGTTGGGAATATCCGTTCTTGCTGGCTTGTACCCACCTAGGAAGTGCAGGTGAAATTCTATAGAGACGAATGACTACTGAGGTCAAATACCAAAGAAATTTCTCCTAGCTTCAAACTCTGTCACTGGATGCTTTTAAATTTAAATTTATTTTAAAAAGATTATTTTCCCCATTGTTCTTATATGTTTATCTTAACTTTAGGCAAACAACTCAAATGGCATATGCATTATAGAATAAGTGGACATCCAACTTGGATATAGGTTGATTTGGTATTTTAATTTTAATTTATTTTCTTATTATTACCATAGACCAAAAACTTCTGTGGTGCCAGATCACTAAAGAATAGAGAATCCACAGAATGGTGTTTTTGGTAGTGAGGGATTTGTAAATGACATCACAATGGGACCTGGAATAGGAATGGACAATGCTGGCCATCAATTACTACTGCTTTCTTTCTGAACTTTTACTTTACCTCCCCCCTCCAAAATGATGCTGACTTTTGATATCTACAGGTGAATGCCCACTGAAAGAATACAACCAGAAGTGATAGCCTGTGTCTTTTGCTGGTTCCAATGCTTTTAAAGAAAAGATCCATGGGAATACCATAATGCTGAATGCCTGGATTTCTTTCCCAGTAGGAACTATTTGATAAGGGGTGTGTTTGTGAAAAGCAGCATTCTATGAATGATGACACTACTCCCTGACTCACTGATCTCAAAGGGATAGTCAGTGCTGGCAGTCTATTGCCATGCCCAGATTCTCCTTCTCCCTCCATCTTCCAGTCTTCCCTTTGTGGTTGACAAGATCCAAATCTAGTCCACAATCTAGATCCCAGAGGAACTATCCTTCCTTTCTCGGTGAATTTAATGAATGGCTCTGTCCCCTTCTCCTTGATTCCTGTTCTCATCCTAACTAAAGGACTTCAATCCATCTACTTCCAATTATTCAGTCTACTAAACCTGGATGATCTATTCCAATAGCTTTATCTGCCTCTGGAATCAGGAGTCAGGTTCAAATGTGAATTCTGCCACTTAATACTCATGTGACCTTGGCCAAATAACATAGCCTCCTTTACCCTCAGTTTCCTCATCAATAAAATGAAGTTGAACTGGATATGTTCTAATATTCCTTCCAGATCTAGATCTGACTCACCTCCTCTCTGCCTCAGTAACATATAGAGATGGCTATTCCCTTGATCTTACCATCTTATTTTTTTTTAAATGCCCTATGTTTTTATTAAAGCTTTTTATTTACAGAACATGAGTGATTTTTCTACACTGACCTTTGCAAAATTTTTCATTCCAAATTTTTCTCCTCCTTCCCCCCACCCCAACCCCTAGATAATAGGCAGTCTAATACATATTAAATATGTTAAAATATATGATAAATCCAGTATATACATATATATATATATATATATATATAGACATCTATACAGTTATCTTGC